>JABFEP010001368.1:0-12991 GCA_013618265.1 Fusarium albidum
GCTCAGAGGCGGTCGCTGAGAAAATCAGGCTCTCACAAGATGCATTGCTGAGCCACCACCACTTTCGGAACACCGAGGCGCATACAGCAGACCCTGGCGATTGGTGAGTGCTGCATTCCGAAGGAGACCTTTGAAAAACCATGAAAAACCTTGTACGAAGCCATGGGTTTGAAGTCCCGAATCAAATGCGCATGGTTGCGCCAGATATGGGCAAGACCCCAAGTCCACCTTCCTCGCGTGGAGTTGCCTGGGAGGTTTGAGCTCATCCGCTTTGTGACAAAGCAGGCGTCCTCTGATTGGTCAGAGCACAGGTGTTGTAGGGCGCTTTTTGTGTATCTAATTGGTTCAAAAGCCGCTCTTCTTTGTAGGAAACATAAGGCTCTTTCAACATCTCTTTCTGTGCTTTGCGCTTTGGCAGCTGCGAAATCAGGCTTGCCACACTGCCTCTTCGACCTTTACTGCACCTCTTGTGGCGCAGATGGGACTCACCGCCTGCAATCTCCTTGGGTGTGTGAAAGCAGCAGGGAGGTACTCTATAACATTAAGGATATCTAAGAGGAAAATATTATAATATATACTAATATATAAGTTACTGAATATATAATAGTTATAGCTATAATGAAGGACTTCTTATTATTACCTATCTTCCTATAAAATATAGAATTTCTTTCAATAAATAATATATAATATTTTAATTAACCTTAGTCCTTAATAAAAGATACTTCTCTGCTGCTTTCGCATACCTAAGGAGATACAGAGTTTAGTTGGTACGCGCCTTAGGCCCGTTGCTTCCACAATGAAAACGAACACAGCGACAAGATATTTTCAAGGAGGGATCTTAAGGCTCCCAAGTTAAGCTGCTAATAATACAGTGTCATCATTCCTTAACACTATTAACCCCTATTCTGACTCCTGTCTCAGTTGCTCCAGTAGCTTCGCCGCCTCTAGCCCCTTCAATTTATCATCTCCCTCAATCTCCCATCCTTGAGACCCGATAAAGCGTTGAACATCGCTCTTCAACTGTTCAATATCCTCGTATCCATAGTTCCAGCACTTATGAAGAATCGGGCCCATGTATTTATCCTCCACTTCGGGCCACTCCCTCTCTCGTACCATGGCTTCAATCTCGTCGGCCGTCTTTCCAGACTCGTGGCCCGGTCTCGCCGAGGCCATCATCTCGTACGCCAACGCAGCGAAGCAAAACATGTCTGTCTGCAGAGAAGGTGGATCGTCGGGCGGGTTGAATGGCTGGCCAGACATGAACCACCCGTCGAACCCTTCAAATGGTAGCCGCTGATCTGGATCCTTGCCAGGATGGCTTCCCGTGAAGCCGAGAAGAACGAGGTCCAGGTCGGGGGATGAGAGCCAGCACAGGCCGCTGAGCATCTCTCCGAATGCTATCTCGTAAGAATGAAGATGAGATAGCGCAGAGAGTAGATGCAGGCACCACTGATAGACGATGGGGAGATATGCGTCCTTCACCCGTGGAGCGCCCGAGTCTGTCTTTTGGTACATCCACTTCCTGAACTTGATGATGAACTGTTCAAGGCTGCCGCCGGATGGCTTCTCTAGAATAGGAAGACCCGTCCATTCATCACGGCCTAAAAGTCTGAAAGATCGTCAGAGTCATATAGTGCACCAAGATGGATCCATGTACATACCGGGGAAATCTAGGGTGCTCGTTACCAATCTTGTCATACACAGCCAGGGTTTTCCATAGATTCCAACTCTCAGTCTCGTTTCTCCAAAGCTGCCCATCGTCCTCGGGGCAGTCGAGGTCGAAGTAGCGGGCCGCCGGGATCATGATGACCGAGTGTGCATCCCTCGGGTAGATGTAGAAAAGGGGCAAGTCCAACTCACAGAACTTGTTGTCTGTGTCGTGCGTGACCAGGTCAGTCGTACGCTCTTCGTCTTCGGGTTTATCCCTGCCGTATTCACTCCATTCAACACCGTCGCGGTCGGTGAGCGAGAGGTTTGCCCACATGATGGCGGCTTGGTCTGTTGCCGAGGTGGTGTTGGTTGAGAGGGGAAGACGGATTTATCCTAACGAGCCCGAGATATTTATCGGCTGATGCTCGGAATATCCATAATCCGGTTTGCCAACTGTCTTTTTCATTGTGCAAGTTAAGAAGCATACATGCAAGTTTGCCAACTGGCCGTAGGGGTGAAAACTCGATAGGTTGTTTAACCCCAGTCTCATCCGTCATCAATATACGAGTAATTAAAATCAGTTGGCAGATTTATAAATCCCCGAAGCAATCTCTTAGTATTTAGTATAAGTATCGAATAAGAAATATCATAAGATATACTAATATATAGTTACTAGAGATATAATAAACCTATCCTATTAGATCTATTATTATTCCCTAAGTTCTCCTAAAATATAGATTATATAGCTCTAATCCTAAGGGAACTTCCAGGCCTTGACAGTAGTCGCGGGCAGGTCGTCGCACTTGTCGGTCCTCGCCAGCTTGACCTTGTGCATCTCGGCATTCGCCCCCTTCATGATGGCCTCCCAGTGCACGTCGAAATTGGCCGCCGCCTTCTTGGCGTTGTACATGAGCTTCATGTCCTCCCTGGCCCTGTCTACAGCCATGTCCAGATCGCTCCGGATGTGCTTTGGCCACTCGGCGGCGATGTCGCTCTTCTTCTTGGTCTCCTTGAGATACCACGTGTCGAACTCCTTGAGGAGCGCGTAGATGCCGTTGTACGTGTCGCAGAACGACTCCCAGACGCTGTCCAGCGCGAGGTACGTGAAGATCATGCCCAGCTCGCGTGCGTCGGTGAGCTGCTCCGCGCCGGCGGCTCGCTTCTTGAACGTGCCGGGGGTCCGGGCGCGGTTCCCCTCGAACAGAGAGCCCTTCATGCCGTTGGAGTTGGTGAGGAACACGGTCAGGCGGTCGAGGTTGTCGTACGACCCGAGCTCGTAGACGACCCAGTGGATGAACGAGTTGACCTGGCCGTTGTTCTGGTCCGTCCACTGGGCGTGGGTGCTGAAGATCCATTCCTCCTGCCAGGTGTGGTTGTAGTCAGCCTTGCTGAGCCAGTCGGTGAAGAACCGTCCGATGGTCTGAGCCTCCAGGACGTGCTCGGTCTGGTAATGCTGATGGTACAGCTTTCCCTGGGTATAGATGTTGGACGTCCTGTCCCTCTTGAGCTTGGGCCACTTGTAGATCTGGTCCCACGAGGAGGAATATCCTACCGCCTTCAAAGTATACCACGGCTCTGTCAGAGCCATCTTGGGTGCCTCTCCCAAGTTGGACTTGATACACGAGAACCACCAGTACCCCTTCGCTCACGAAGCCGGCGTCTTCATCCCGGAAGACAACTCCCTCTTCATCACCAGCAACCAGTTCGACGACGCCGAGTCTGGTCAACGCAAGATCCAAATCAGCAAGATCAGCCTCTCCTAACAGGAGAAGATGTCTCAGCTGCGAAGAAATCGACGCGCCCGACGTCCCAATGGCCAACGGCGGCGTCAACTACAAGGGCGGGGTCCTCTTCTGCTCACAGGGATCGCTCGAAGAACCAGGGGGCCTCGTCCTCATGGAGTCAAAGCCCCCGTATCGCTGCTCACCTCTCATCAGCTCCTTCCACGGACGAGAGTTCAACTCGGTGAATGATGTGGTTGTCCACTCTGACGGGTCCATCTGGTTCACGGATCCGATCTACGGGTTTGAGCAAGGCATACGCCCGAGGCCGAGACTGCCGAACCAGATATATCGGTATGATCCCAAGACGGGGTCGGTTCGTGCCATGGCGGATGGCTTTGGCAGACCGAATGGGATATGCTTCAGCCCCGATGAAGGGATCGTGTACGTGACGGATACAGACTGGGTTCACGGAGACGGAACAACTGACGATACTCGAGCGTCAAATATGTAAGTCGTAATACTTTACTATCCGCCATACATCAACTGATCGTCGATAGATACGCATTCGACTTGGCCACGTACTCGGGTCAACCATTCTTGATCAACCGAAGATTGTTCGCCATGGCCGACACTGGCATCCCCGACGGCATAAAGTGTGATACAGTTGGAAATGTGTACAGCGGATGCGGCGACGGCGTGAATATCTGGTCACCAGGCGGCGTGTTGCTGGGAAAGATCCTCGTGGACGGGGGAGTTTCCAACTTTTGCTTCGGGGCCAAGGGTGAACTGTTCCTGCTCAACGAGTTCAAGATCTGGAGGGCTCAGCTGCGAGATGATTACGGCTATCGAGCGTTTACATTGGCCATTGCCCTGGGGAGACTGTTGTTAGATCGACCTAGTTGAAAAATTAACGCCGAGTGTCCCCGATCTAGGCCAACCTCCTGGCCCTGTCCAAGAGACTTGCCAGCATCCGGCTCCTTGACAATGTTTCGGCGTGCTGGTCGTCTCCGGTGGTTCTTCAGCACAGCCCAAGATTGAATGCCGCGGCGGCGTCATGCCACAGGAGCTCCCCATTCTCGCCCCTGAAGACCTGGGCCACAGCATTGGGGTCGGCGACGGGGAAGAGAAATGGCAACATGAGAGGAGTTGCCCCTGTGACAATCTCTGCAGCTGCTGCAGCTGCAGAAGGAAAACCTAGTTATTTTGGCAATTGTGTTGATATCTGGTATCAGATATCCTTATTGGGAAAAAAACCGTGTTCTTTTGCGATGTATAAGCTGACAGCCCTTCAGGCTTTTTGCACTCTTATTACAAGTCAACCCCGACAACCTGACTCAAGCAATAACCGTCACTGTTGGTTCGGCTTCACATACGTATGTGGGAAATCATTGTATAACATGGGTGGGTTCCTGCACTTGCATCTAATGGAACTACCGAGAAGGAAAGACTAAGAGACCGAAGAGGCTCTCACGGGCCATTTGACCATGTGATCACGTGATGCGACGCGCATCCGGGTAAACCTCACGCCGGCTCCGGCCCGGACCTGGTCCGGGCCCGACCCGGCTCTCCCCAACGACTGCCACAAGGCTCGAGGAACCGACAGTCACGCTGATAAGTAGCGTACAAGTCGATGCTCAAATTCCCTCCCCAACATTGCCCCTGGAGCTCTTGAAAGAGTTGAGGTTCCCCTGATATCTGTTGCGACAGGGCTTCCTGCTGTTGCGCAATATCCTTGCCTCTTGTCGTGAGCCGATCAAGGTCTGCAGTCTCCTGTTGCAGGTCGTCAACCACCGCTCTTCTTTTCTCCTCCAATTCCTTGATTTTTCCTTCGATAGATGCTAGTTGTTCTTCCAGCCGGTTAATATCCATCGTCTTCTGGTTCGTCTGTTGATCCAAGCGCCTCGCCTCAGAACGAACCTTTGCTTCATCCAACAGCATATGGATGAATCTGAGCCTTATATCAACTCGTCCAAGCTCTTCTGTCGCGTCAACCGTATCCTCCGGTGAGCCTGATTCTCTAGCGAGCCTGACAGCGAAGATCGGCTGTCCAACTTAACGGAAATTTCGAGCCCATCGCAGTTAGCTGTTTGCTTCCCCAATGCCTCTTCCCTCATGTGAATGAGCTTCCGTGACAGATCAACCAAGGACGTGTCCTTGGAGGCTGTCATGATGTGACATGCAACTTCCACCTGCGATGTCTTCCTCTCCAAGTCAAGGACCACGATAAAGTCGCGAGGATTTTGGCCTCTGGAGCGAAACCGAGCCAAAGAGCGTTGCAATCCTTGTCCGGTGTTGTCCGTCGCAACCATCTCTTTTTCTCTGTGCCAGCGGTCGCGGGGTTCAACGTCGATCAGGTCAAGGTTGGCATCATGATGGTTCTGAATCCAAAACCAGTTCTTCCAATGCGTTCCGCTCTTGGCTCTTGGCTGAACCTGCGTTCGAATGTGAACAAGTGTGGTTGGAGTGGTGAGAGAAGGCTTGGGAAGCAAGATGGGATGCTGGCCTTGTGGTCGGACATACTCGGTGGATGAGACCTTGTCCAGTGGAATTCCGATGACCTGGGTTTTGTCTCCCCCTGCGGTACAATTTAACGGGCCATACGTCTTGCCTGCTGAAGTGGTATATGCACGGCGAGATGTGTCCGGAAATAGCCGCCGGTAATTTCATGGGATCCCATCGGCGTCGTTATTTGGTCGTCGGAAACAATCTCTGCGCAGTTCAAAAAATCGGATGGAGAAGCAGCCAAAACTCCGCCGGAGATGCCATCCATTGAGCTGCTCTGTTCCAGGCCAAAGCCCCAGGCCAGGATGGAATCGTCTCTGGTCTTCCTCATGATTTCCTCCTGCAGTCGGCGGAAGGCCTCGTCTCAAATCATGGGCATCATGACGCCAAAGACCCCCAGCAGACAATAGGCAATATCCTCCTTTCTTTTGGTCACCCTCCTGGCAGCCCACGACATGCGCTGTGCCACGCTGGCGCTATCCAGAGGCGCCAGTCCTATCAGGAACGGAATTGAGATATTCGTGATCCTCGCGATCGTAGCAGCTAGCGTGCTTCTGCTACCGATGTGAAGCCATGACGAATTGTAAAAGTGCAGCTGCTTTGGGGCTAGAAGCTCCTGCAGCGTCCATCCCCTCTGGAACCAGCGGCTGGAGGAGAATGCGGAGCCTGGATGCTTGGGATTATCCCCGTCGGGAACGTCGGAAAGATAGGTGTAGCAAACGGATGCGTCCTGATACCACCGAAACATGGAATTGATAGCCTCGCCTAGCTCCGTAGAGTTGGCCTTGTCGATGCAGCAGGTATCAATCCACGCGTACTTGAGGCCGACACGCCTGGCTTGAGTGCAGCACCCCTCGAGCTTGATTGGGCGAGACTCGGCATTGTCAATCCTCCCGTTCTCGACGTCGCGGAAGGAAACTTCTTCCTGGTCGGGTTCCCCAGGTGTGCGATAATATGGCGTAGTCGGGGAATTTCCTGCCGAAGAACTCTTCAAGCTTGAATGTCTCGACATTGATGAGACGCATGGCGAATCAATCTGACGGGTTTCGGCTGCGGAGGGACAATGGTTGGGCTCCAAAGCGAGAGTGGACGGGCCGCCTGATTCGATGCTAGTCGAGTTGCGTAGACTATCGGCTAAACTTGTCAGAGCCCGGCGGCCTTCGCGATGCTGGAGTAGCAAGGATGGCCGGTCAGAGGATGAAGTGACGGAAGCTTGATGCCTAACCTCGTCCTTCCACTTCAGCCTCAGTCTCGGAACATCATCACCCCGCTCAGCCACTCGGGTCAGCCAAGGCCAGGCTGCGGATGAAAGCCTTGGCATTTCTCTTCAAGGTTGAACAGGGATGCTTCTTCCTCTTCCATGTCGGAACATGAAAACTCCCTCGTTGGAGACGACCAAGTCTATGCTGTAACTGCCTGGGCCCTCCAGTCAGCCTTGCCAACCCGGATGATCACATTGAGGAAAGATTGCAAGGGTCCTTCCCAGGCTCCCAGTGAGTCTTGGAGTCAGCCTTACCCGTGTGCTTGGAATAGCTAAGGCCATAGGACCCCGGCAATCACCTGCAGGTACGGATGTCCGTACTGTGGATATCCGTTCCTGTGGGGGCCTGTATCTCGGTCCCCCGTTCGCTTTCGCTCCCTACCCTGGTCGGCCGAAGCTCAGCTGTGAGACCGTCCAGACTCTGATTGACCTTCTCCCATCACTTGACGAGGTAAAGGTGACACAGAAGAGGACAGATGAAGATCGGCTATCGCACCAGGCAAAGAAGTGGAATAAGCAGCGGAACTAAACCAATCAGTTTCATCACCTTCGCGCGCGGTACCCATGTCAACTACGGCTGACTAGGATAGAATGCCATATTTAAGACCAGTTCCCGTTCCTCGAGTAAACCCCAACTTGACCTCCTTGTCTTCATTCTCTTCACACTTCATCATGTCCGGTCTCCCGCTGAGGGTTCTCTGCCATGACAACGGAAACTTCTCCGTCGTCGACCCCGTCGCCCACGGCGTGAAAAGCTTCGACATCCTCTCCTACACATGGGGCGCCGAGGTTGCACCGCACAACTGCCACATCGGCGGCGTCACCTGGGACGTCAAGATCAACCCGGCCAAGCTGGAGGACATCAAGCGGCTGATGGTGACTGCCGACATCAAGTACCTCTGGGCCGACTGCGTGTGCATAAACCAGAGAGACGAGGATGAGAAGGCGGCCGAGATCCCCAAGATGTTCGAGTACTACCGCAACGCCGACAAGTGCCACCTCCTCATCGACATGGAGGAGGAGTGGATCCCGCAGAAGATTGTCGACGACCTCAAGTTCATCGACCACGTGCTGTACCACATGCGCGGCGCGGCACTGGCCTCCGAGGCCGTCGGGCTGACGGATAACCTGATCAAGCGCCTGGCCGAGTGGGGTAGTGGTGCGACATGGAAGTTCGATATGAGCCAGTCGATCGTGAGGTCTGCCGCCATCGACATGGGCGTGATAAACTGCTATGCGACGTGCGTCAACCGCGTCACGTCGCTCTTCGATAATGCCTACTTCTCTCGCATCTGGACCTTCCAGGAGATGATCCTCGGCAAGAACATGACCATGTGGGGGGTCAACCCTTCGAGCGTGTTCTACATCGGCCAGCTGCATACCTGGATGGATCTGGCCACCGACTGCGCCGACAAGGCGGCCAAGCTGCGCGAGTGGATTTCCAACGGCAGGATCCTCAACACGGCATCAGTCAACGCCATACTGAGGGTCATTGAGGAGGACATCATATCCCTCGTCAGCCTGCAGACCCAGGTCATGGGCGTCAACAGCGCGAGGACCGACATCATCAACGGGGGCGCTAACTGGTGGCGGGAGAACTTCAAGGGGATAAGCAACATCTTCTCTGCCATATCCATCAGACCCCGAAAGTGCAGAGACACTGCGGATATCTTCAGAGGCCTGCTGGGCATCTTCAGCGGACTGTTCACCAAAGACGAGGTGACTACCCAACTGTCGGGGACGGACATCTCGGCCATCTCGTTCAACTTTTTCAAGAGGTTGTCTGATCGGACCGGGCTCGCGTGGACCAAGCTCGGGGTTACCAGCAAGGAGAGGGAAGACGGATGGAACTGGATACCCGTGGTGGAGACCGACAACCAGATCATGACCACTGACTGCTTCGCCGGCGTGCTCAACCTGGGGAGACTCAAGAAGGACGGGCGAGCCAAAGCAGCGGCCATGACGGGTCTCATCGGAACACCACGCAAGTTCATCAAGATCCGACTGAGCCAGGGAAACGGAGATTTCCAATTCACTTTCAAGGGTTGCAACTGTGGTAAGAAGATCAAGACTGGTGCATTCAGCAGCGAGAAGATACCGACCTACGACCAGCCCAGAGACGTGGTCAAGGATGAGACAGGAAGGACATTGGTGCAGTGTGCCACTGTTCTAGGGGCCCTCATGGACCCATCCGGCGACCTTGTCGAGTATCGGAGGCGACTGCTCGGGAAACTACTACCAATGTGGGAGACCACGGACCCCAGCGCCAAGCCCATGGGATGGGAGGACAGATCCGTCAGCGGCACCTTCTGGGAGGATCCCAACATCATCGGCTTCAGACCTCATAATCTATCCATGAACTACAGGATGGTCTCGATGACGAAGTGCGGCTCTCGACTCGCAAACGGCAGCACCGCCAACATCACATGCCACGTCATCGTCAACTGCGGATGCACCATCGTCGCCCCCTTCGCGCTCATATTCGAGGCCATAACCGCAGTAGAGGGGAGTTCCCTCGGAGGAACCGCCGCAACGTGGGACGACGACGACAGGATAGTCCTGCAGGATGGCCTGGGGCTGGTGCAGGTCGGGGACGTAGGGAGGGCGTTTGACCTGGTGGCTTTTGCGGGCGATGTGCAGGCCCATAAGCTGTATTCTGCGACGTGTAGGAAGAAGAAGGAGACCGATGCTGTGAGCCACGAGGTGCCCCTGCCTAGCGGTAGGGCGCTGGTGAGGGAGGACTTTACGCACGATGTTACGGATATGATGAGGGATTATGGGTATGTGCATACGGGGGGGTCGGGAAATCTGCTCTTGTGTAGGAAGCATGTGGCGGATCCGTACAAGATTGTGGGAGTTTGCATTGATGAGGTTATTCCGAATAAGAAGGGCGAGGGGTTGGTCACTATTCGATAGCTTGGCATGATGGACCTGGTATCTGTAACATTATATATCTAAGCTCAGTTGCTCGTTGCGCCTTAAGGGCAGGTTGCTTCAATCTCCTTAACTACAGTACTGCATAGTATGGCACTTGCAGGGATTATATCTTTCAGGGAAGAGATATCTACTCAAGAATGTAGACTCAAAGTGCGCCGCATTTTCACTTCTCCGCCAATCACAACCCTTACATCTTGCCCCCCCCTTCCCCGCCTTAAAATGCGCCGCACTATGCCAAATAACAGGTGCCTGGTTTTTGAATCAGTGACTCAGTCGCCAATTCCGCAGGATTCATCCGCACTGCCCCAGTCAAGCTGAACCCGTATCGCGCTGGGACGGTCGTTACAACGTTAAAGCCGACCCGACGGCCCTCTTGTGCACTGCCAGGCAGCCAGAGTGGGTGGGCTCTTTTACGGAGTGAACCGTCCGGACTGTCTTCTCCATCACCCAGGGCTCCCAGTCTCTTGATCACCAGGGGATACATGTCCCGAGGTTCCCGACGATCGCTCCCGGAATCCGCCGTCCCACTCTGTTTCGTTTCTGCCACTTATACCTATATCCGTAGCTGCTTCTACAACCTCAACTAATAATCCTGCCTCTATCGGCTGGAGGTGGCACTCCAACAGGTTGTACTTGTTTACTACTCTTCTTCTTCTTCATCTCCTAAATTTCTTGTATTGAAGCTGCAGGCGACATGCTCAGCCCGGCCTACAGTGGATCCGCCCAGATCCAGGCCCAGGCCCAGGCCTAGGCCGTCGACAACCAACAACCAACATGCAGAAAGCTGTGCCCCGA
Source organism: Fusarium albidum (assembly GCA_013618265.1). Taxonomy (NCBI): domain Eukaryota; kingdom Fungi; phylum Ascomycota; class Sordariomycetes; order Hypocreales; family Nectriaceae; genus Fusarium; species Fusarium albidum. The sequence continues at coordinate 10,870 of JABFEP010001368.1, forward strand.
GGGTGGATCTCGTCGTTTCATGTTAAGAAGAGTGGCCATGAGGTGGAAACACAAGCTGGATTCGGGGCCAATCGGCATCAACTGTTCCTCTGAAGAGCCATGGTTCCTGCATCGAGGCCAATTTCAGCCGCAGCCCACATCTTCTCTGTAGGCCTACTAGCAACTAGCTGCATCATCAGCTTCTATGCGAGAGCGTGATTATGCCTTGATCCTTCTGCTCAGCCATGACCGCAGAGATTTCCCTGTCTTTTTTCTTGCGGGCCGTACCGGTAGATTTCACCAGGGGGTGTACATGCGTTGGGCATGATGTGATCCCAAGATGGATCATATAAAACTTGCTTGTGGTCCTGCACCTGAGCAGAACTTGACTCACTCCATCAGCGCCAGCTGGGATACTCACTCACTCACTCATTCGTTTCACTCTGACATACGCACTCGTTTATAAATCGTCAGAGTCGACCTTTGCCTTCGTCATGCCCTCCCACAGGCTTGTCCGCCTGGCTGCCGTTGCCGTTCTGGCAACGGCAGGTTTAGCTGGGAAATGCCACCCGCCTGCCCCGGTCCTCACGACCATCTCTCAGGACGATCCTGCCCAGGCTACAACCCTCACTGGAGATGACAGCCAGACCTTGGCGTCTAGCGGCACGGGCATCTTGATCGAGAGCAGTGTCACTGCGTCGTTTGGGACGTCTTACACCACTGTCCCTGGCTCCGATGAGGAGACTTCCAACGGCGTCTCCACCGAGGTGGCTTCGTCCACTGATGGTCTGCCTTCGGGTCCGGCTGGGGACTCTGCTTCTCAGCCTCTAGGCTCGACCGGGTCATTGCCAGTTCAGTCCAATGCGGCAACTGATGGCTCACCTTCATCTGGTGCCACGACCGAGGATTCACTGCCTCTCCCATCCTCAGTGGCAACTGACGGATCCCTCTCGCCATCTGCCACTGATGAACCCGCGATCCCATCTCAGGACGTGACTGATGTTGCCACCGATGCATCAGCTCTTCCGTCTGATGCGACATCCATCGCCGACGGGACACTTGCTCCATCTGACGTGGCTACCGAGGGCCCCTCGCAGCCCTCTGATGCCTCAACGGATATTTCTCTTGCCCCTTCAGATGAGCCAACAGATGGCCCAGTTCCTCTGCCCAACACGGCAACCGACGAACCACAGCTTCCGTCCAACCCTACTGGCTCGGAAACAGACGTCCTGCCTCCAGCTTCTTCCGATGCATCGGGACCGCCCTCGCCTCCTGGGACGACAGTGGCGGGTGAGGTTCCTGAAGTTCCTTCCAACACCGCGGACCCTGCTGACACTGCCGGCCCTGACACTACCGGTCCTGCTGACACTGCCGGCCCCGATACTACCGGTTCTCCTGACACTGCCGGCCCTGATACTACCGGTCCTGCTGACACTGCCGGCCCCGATACTACCGGCCCGTCCGAGGCTACGGACGTCCCCGTTCCCGATTCCAGCGGCACGGCTTCTCTTCCCCAAGATGAACCAACCTCGGAGGTTGTGCCCCCCGAAGCCTCCGATGCCACTACCCTGCCTCTTCCCCCCAACACGGAGAACCCCGTCCCAACTTCGGATGCTACCGATGATTCTGGAACCATTCCTACCACTACGGACATATTCCAGCCCTCGGGGGATGCAACCAATCCTCTTCCGCCGGATTCGACCCTTCCAACCCCGTTCCTTCAGATGCTAGCAACTCTGTCCCTGCCGTGGATACCACCAACCCTCCTTCGCCGGATACAACCGACTCTCCCCCCGCAGACTCAACAAACCCTCTTCCTGGAGACACCACCAACTCTGGCCCCCCCGCGGATGCCACAAGTGATGACCTGCCTCCCTCGGATACAACCAACCCTACTTCACCGGATACAACCAGCCCTGACCTTCCCGCTGACACATCCGACTCTCTTCCTCCGGCCGACACATCCAACTCTCTCCCTCCCGCGGATACCACTGAGCCGTCCAACTCGGACGAAACAAGCCAACCTGCCCCGCCCCCAGCGACGACTCAGCCGCCTCCAACCGAAAGTTCAACTCCCGGGGATGACAACGACGATGATGATCAGGATGACAACGACGATGATGATCAGGATGATGATGATGAT
>JABFEP010001370.1:0-12831 GCA_013618265.1 Fusarium albidum
GAGGCCGCCCAGGCTGTGGGCGACAAAGATGAGCGGCCGGGAGGATGCGTCGGCGCGAGCCCTGTCCGTCGCCAAGTCGTTGAGTAGGTTCACGGCATGCTCGGCCAGGCCGTTTGCCGACGCGACGACCGATCTCCGCACCATGTAGGCGTCGTAGCCGTACGTGAGCACGCGGGCGCTGCTGAGCTCGGGCGGCAGGAGCGTCTCGGGCCAGGGCTTGGACTGCCCCTTGGCGGTCCAGGTGCTGATCCGGTTGCCGGTCAGACCGTGGACGAAGCAGATGTCGACGGTCGCGTCGCGGCAGTCGTGCAGAACCTCGACTCCATCCGGGAAGGAGTGAGCTGGAGTGCTCTGAAGGGGCGCCGGCACGGGGTCGGGGTCTGTCTCATAGCGCGATGGAGGACTAGCAGTAGGCGTCTCCTGCTGCTGGTGACTCTCTGGTGCCCTGTCGCCAGCCCGATGCTGCTCCCACCGAGGAAACATTGCTCGCAACCTCTTCATCAGATCAGCGATGCGTTGTAGGAGCGGTAGGTAGGAAGGGGAAGCTCGGATGATTGTGCGTGACGCATTCTCCAGACTGAGAGAATGCAAAGGCGCGAGGAAGCCAGCTGATGAATGCCACCAGGCCGTCTTTCTCCCGGGCTGCTGCGGCCGCTGTTCAGCTTCCCCGGTGGCTGTCGCCCTGCAGCCTTCTCTCCACTCTCAGCTCCTAGCCTATGGTGCGCGACCATCTCCGCTTGCTGGAGGATAAGCAGGTACCCCTCTGCGTACCCTCTGCCTAGGCGGGGGGATAGATTGGCGACTAGGCACGGCTCGAACCCATTTGCTAGCCTAAGAGATGGTCAACCTTCAAGCGGAGCGGAACTGGGCTATCAACCCCGGAGCAGCAGTCAATTCCCCCCTTGTGTGCCTTGCCAGAAAATGCCGGCGGTTTAGAAGGTCGAAAACGATAAGAGCCAATCAGTCGCTATTGTCGAGTATCGGCATATCCTGAGGCAACTCGGTGTTACCAACCTACAGCCACATGACACGTATTGGCGAATTATCACAAGTCAGCAACCGCCGAGGAATCTTTGGTGGCTGCAGGTTTGGGCACGAGGGCAATCAAGGGACAAAGCCGTGCCTAGACAGCATCTGCCGCCATTCGTGTTCCCGACTCTTTTAGTCCCAGATTATTCGGTGCAACTGCAAGATCCAAGCTACCCCGGTTAGTGCCCGCCTATTTGACGGTTTTGCCGCGCGTCCCACCACAGCTGATGGCGCCTAGATGGCATCCCGTCTGGACCCCTGAATAGCAGCCCGAAATATGTCGCTGGTGAACTTGGCAGTATTCTCCTTGTGATTTTGACAGGAAACACCAATGGGCGACATGTCTCGATTCAACGTGGGCTCTGGAGGTATTCAGAGTATCAACTTGGGCGGCAACCAATTCCCCCAAGCCAACTTTCATGGGCCCATTTCTTTTGGTAAGGCGTTGTCAGCCATGATATATATGGTTTACTGACTTGCTGACTTTTGTAGGGGAACACAAGGATGACGAATGCCTCAGGGACCTGGGCGAGACTGACCCCAGCGACGACAAGGCGCGCATCCAAGATGCAAACGGCGGCCTGCTCCGGGACTCTTACCGCTGGATCCTCGACGACGACGACTTCCGGCGGTGGCGCGACGACCCCCGGAGCCAGCTGCTCTGGATAAGGGGCGACCGCGGCAGGGGCAAGACGATGCTGCTCTGCGGCATCATCGACGAGCTGTGCCCTCTGGCCAAGCTGGGCGGCGGCGATGAGCACTTAGACCTCCTGCTGTCCTACTTCTTCTGCCAGGCCGGCAGCCCGGGCTCCAACAGCAGCAGCAGAACCACGACCACCGCCGTGCTCCGCGGCATCATCTACCTGCTCGCCAGGCAGCAGGATTCGCTAGTCGCCCCCATCCGAGACAATTACAGATGGGCGGGCAAGCGGCTCTACGAGGACAAGAATGCCCTGGTGGCCTTGTCGAATATCCTCCTCAGCATGCTTCGCAGCATCAGCAGCCGCCGCCGAGGCGTCTACATAATCGTGGACGCGGTCGACAACCTGCCTGGGGACGACCTGGATCGGCTTCTGCGGCTCGTGCACGAGACGTCGGCCCTTCCGGGTGTCAAATGGATCATCTCGAGCCGCAGCAGTCATCCCGGAAGGAGCTCCGACGTTGCGGCGCAAGCACAAGCAGGGGGCAACTTGTTCTTGATCGAGCTGAGCAGAGAGACCGTGTCAGCCGCCGTCGACACATACATCGACAGCAAGCTCTCTAGGCTCAAATGGCTGCAGCCCTACGAGCTGCGGATCCAAGTCCGGGACTTGATCCGCCAGAGGGCCGATGCCAACTTTCTCTGGGTCGCCCTCATCTGGGACGACCTGAAGGCCGAGGATGCCACGAGCGTCTTCTATATGCTGGAGGACACGCCGACCCAGCTGGGCCTCATGCAGACGCGGTCGAGGGCGAGGGAGCTTCTGAATCAGGGCTACGCGGACTTTGACAGGTTCAAGGACCACGGGGACCGCGGGAAGCACTACCACCTCCTGGAGAGCGCGATAGCAAAGTACCACGCGGCGCTGGACAAGGCGTCTGCCATCCTGCCGCCGTACAGGGCCGCCGTCTTCAGGGCCAACATCTCCCTCGCCGAGTGCCATCGCGAGCTCTCCCACCGCGACAGGCTCTCGCCGGCCGACAAGATGGAGCAGCTGCGGCATGCCGAGGGTTGCATCAAGAGCGCCCGTGAGATAGCCGTAGCCATCAGGCACAGGGGACGCCTCGACCGCGCCGACCTGGACGAAGCTGTGCTCGGTGCCCAGAAGGTCCTTGTGGAGCTCCAGATAGTTGGAATCACCGACGCGCACGGCATAGCCAGGCTGCGTGCTGCAAGGGAGCCGTTGGCAGAGCTGAAGCAAAGGTACCATGAGGCTGGTACTCGGGAATGGTCGCAGTGGGTTGATGTGTGGTTGGAACGGATTAGAAAGGAGGTTGACAAACTACCATAGAGTTGAACGGCCTGTGTTTAAACACCCATCCCTAGCCATACTACCGCAATCAACCTATTCGCTCCTTCCGGGCCCTCTATGGTCCGGATTGGTGCCCAGCGAAGAGCCAGAGTCCCCAGACCCGGTTCTAACGTGTCGAGCACTACTAGTCTGATAGGAGACCACCGAACGCTCAGACTCGGTGGCCCCTTGTCCCGTCCAGGGCGGCTGTTTCATTGGAATTGCCCGAGACTGTCTGGACCGGTGCCTCCGAACCAGCATCACGATTGCCAATACTGTCATCACGCAAAACGCGACGGCAGCCGCGCAGACGCCGCCGATGAGAACGGGCGAGAGCCCGCCCGCAGAAGAGGGCGAATCTGCAGCGGACGTCGCAGCTGCAGGGGGGAGGGGATCCGACGAGGTGTTCTCCGAGGTGCTCCTCGTCTGCCGCAGAGTCGACGCAGTCGACGGAGCGGCAAGATCCGAAGGCCGCCAGTTGATCTGGATCATCGGGGCGAAGAAGGCGTAGGGGGTCGAGGAGGCATCCCCTCCCCCCCGGATCGTCAGCTGCGAGAAGGACCCGCTCGTGCCGCCCTCGCACAACGCGGTGGAGACGACGGTCGAAGTAGGGCCAACCACGCAGGTGTTGCCGTAGTTGTTGACGCACGAGTAGCCGCTGGGTTCAGTCAGTGGAAGGACTCGACTCGACTCGACTCGAGGAAAGAGGGACTCACCTCGGGCAACAACCTACAGCCGTCTCACCAGCCTCCATGGAAAACTGCACCGGCCATCCGCTGCTCCCCCCCGCCGTCGCAGTGCAGGCCGACGTGTGCCCGCTCGGGCACACCAGCCCGGGGGAGCAGAAGCCCCATCCCTTGAGCGGGTGCGTCGGGCTCGGCGCCCCCCCGGCGCTCGTGGGCGGCCAGCAGGACGGGTCGTCCTGCGCTCCCGCCTGGCCGCACGACTGGCCCTGGAATGCGGCGGGGCACGTCTCGCAGAGCCCGACGAGGTCTCTGCACCTGGGCGGCTGCGTGAACGTTGTCGTGAGGGGGCCGAGGATGGTGCGCGGTTGGGCTGTGATGGCTGACGGCATCTCGCCGGTCTATGAACGGAGGCATGGATGGAGCCGGTCTAGGGGGGGCTTTCAGAGCTGCAGCATCTTGACTCTGGGACACAAGGGGATACTTATGCCCAAGGTACAGGAAAGGCGGCTGAGGCCTTGGTGAGATGAGATGAGATGAGATGAGATGAAAATATGCATGTTTTTTTTTTTGACCATTTATTAAAGCTGAACACCTGCAGCTGGCTATTGGACGCCTTGAACCTATTTTTTGGTGAGTGAGTCTGTCTCACCCGTCCCTGGCCCAATTAAAACCCCTAGGACCCCTCCATCCTACGCGCGCGGAAATTTTGCCAGTTACATTAGCGCGCTTATTTTAGCTCCAGCCTCCGGGAACAGGGGAATGCTCCACCCTCCTGCAGTTGACACCCGTCCCCCCTCTCCCATCGTGAAGCTAACATACGAAGCGCTGTGACGACCAGCGAATCCCTCGTGTGATATTTTTCTTCTTCTTCTTCTTCTCTTTTTTTTTCGAGCCGTACTGTCTTTCTGTTCATTGACGTTTCTTATTTTCTCATTTTGCTTTCTCCCTAGTTGTGATTGACCAAAGATGGCATGTTTGAGGATGGTCGCCAGTTAGAGGGGTTGTTAATAGGGAAGTGGGTTGACTATAGTCTACATGGGAGAAAATAACTGAGACCGATATCCACTAATATCCCCATTTCAGGACAAGACAACCACCTGTGAGAGCATCCATATTTGTACATAAAATCGACATTCATTCTCAGTAGAGTCGAAATAAAAGCTAGATGGAGATTACTACGCTATATCCTATTCCTATTCCTATTCCTTGCCTGTAGCCAAAACCCACTTCATTCCCAGTCAGTCAAACACATCAGTGGCAAATCTTTCGTTTCGGTTCTTATCAAACCACTGTCGAGCCTCCTCCTCAGATGACTCGCGCCCGAGCATCTCGGACCGCTCCACGGCGAGGCGGACACAGACGTCCTCGACAGCCTTGCCTACCACTCGGGTGCCGCAGATGTACACCTTGGCACCGCGGGTCCAGAGTTCGAAGACATCCTCCCGATCATGGTAGAGTCTGTCTTGCACGTATTTGCACCCCTCCGACTTCTCCGTCGCTCGGGAATACGCCCGTCGCACGTCCACCGCTCCCATCTTCTCCCATCTGTCCAGCTCCTCGGCGTACAAATCGTCGACGTCAGGGTTGCGACAGCCAAAGAACAACATGGCCGGTGCGAGGTTCCGTCCGGCAGCAAGCATTGCAGCGCGCTCTTGGATGAAGCCGCGGAAGGGAGCGAGCCCGGAACCTGCGGCGATGCAGATGATGGGAATGTTCTCCGCGTCGCTGGGAAGGTGGAAAGCCGCAGTTGAGGGCCGAACCGAGACGTGGAGCTTCTCGTTCGAGGAGAGGCCAGACAAGAAGTTGGTTGCGACACCGACATGACGTCCCTGCCCAGAGAGGGACGGCTCGTCGAGCAGGGAGTAGGTAAGCGTGAGTCTGGAAGGATTCGCCAACGGGGACGAAGAAATGGAGCTATACTAGCATCAGCGAGTATTTCTCTCATGGGAGTTGCAAAGCTGTATGCTTACTATTGCCGGACTCGCATTGGGGGCAGCATTCCAAGGTATGAACTGAGAGGAAGGGCAACCGAGGGATACTTCTCAAGGAGGTCCAGTACCGATACCTTCTTGGCTGAAATTTGTTCCTGGTAAGCATCTCCAGCGAGAGCTTCGAGCTCCCGGATGGTCACTTTGTCTTCGGTGGCCTCAGCCATCGAGAGGATGTTCTATTCGGGTAGTTTAGTCAACACTCTGGAGCTGCTACTTGGCCACTTACCCTCTTTGTTGCCGGCTGTGACAGCTCCGTGTAAGCGCTGAACACGTCAAAGGCAGAGATGGTCGTGTTTGTGGGTAGAGTAGTAGGGCCGCCTGATTGGATCTTGAGGAACGAATCCCAAGCAAGCTGGAATCGGCGGAAGACGCGAGCCACTGTGGCCTTGGGGTTCAGGGGCAGAATGGCCAAGTAGTCGCCAGCCTTGTATGTCATCCCTGTCGGGAGCTGGATCTCAATGTGCTTCTTGGGGGGGCCAGACTTGGTCAAAGTCTTGGCTGAGACAACCAGAGCCTCTTCAACATCTTGCCGGAGAGTTGCCTTTCGGGGATTGGACACCTCAACCAACAGAGCTCCTTGCGAGCCTGCCGCGTTGCTGACATGACTTGTTCCATACTTTTCCTTCAAGGCAGGCCACAAAACATCGTCTTCCCAAGCTTCAAAGTCGCTAAACATGTCGCTAGTCGCTGCATCGGCACTACCCATGGGGACGAGTCGAGTTCCGCCCCTCTTCTCCAGAGTCGAGTCGACGAGTTTAGGGATTCGATGAAACGTATCCACCCAGTCATGGTGGCCGCAGGCAAACACCGCGTATGACACCTTCTCCAGCTCATTTCCGTTCAAGTCTTCCATCCATTTCACGAAATGTGTAGCATTCGATGGTGGCTGTCCCTCGTATGAGGCAGTGATGACGATAACAGGGCGGTCATCTGGGAGGTTCTGCTTTGCCCGATCCAGAGGGCCGATCTCGGTAGCGCGGAAGCCATGGCCTGGCGCATCAGAAGCCAGTCGCTGGGCGAGAGCCTCGCAAGTTCCGCTATTCGAGCCGTAGTAGATTGCAATGGGCTTCCCATTGTCGGGCTGGGCGTCTGTGGCTGAGGAGGACTTGGCATGGGAAGCTTGGTGGCTCTCCATCGCCTTGCCTGCCAGGCTGTGCTCGAGCTCGGTTGGGGTCATGTCATGTCGGAGCGTTGCGCGCATGTTGAAGTGGTCGGGCTTGATGGTCAGGGTCTGCTTGATCTCGAGCTGGTAGTTTGGGTCTTCCATTGTAAAGTTGAAGTTTTGGAAGAGCATCGCCATAGCAAGAAGAGCCTCTTGCCACGCAAAGGGTCTTCCGATGCAGGCACGCTTTCCGTTTCCAAAAGGTTTCCAGCAATTCGGAAATTCCTCGTTGAGTTTAGCGAAGTTATCATCCAGCATGCGTTCAGGTCGGAAATCCCCGGCGTCGTCACCATACACCACGGGGTCGAGATGGGACTTGGAAATCATGGCAGAAACAACCTCTCCTTTCTTGATGAGGTATTTGCCTCCGATGATCGTATCCTCACGGGCCTCCAAGCCGAAGGCGGGAATGGGAGAAGACAACCGTAGCGTCTCTCGTAGAACCTAGGAACAAAAAGTCAGACATGCATCCTCCATCAAAGCCTCCCGGAGAACATACGGCACTGATATATGGGAGCTTGGTGAGGTCGTCGACTGTGATGGGGCGTCGGCCAATGACCTGGTCAACCTCTCTCTGGACCTTTTCGTAGGCCTCTGGGTGCTTCAGCAGGTTGTAAAAGGCGAAGGACAGCGTGCCAGAGGTTGTCTCGTGGCCGGCGATCAGAAACGTGATGAGCTGGCAGACGACGTTCTCATCCGAAAGCTTCTCGCCAGTCTGCGAATCAACCCCCTCGAGCATGGCTGCTAGCAGATCCTTCCGGTCGCTCGGGCTCTCCTTCCTGGCCTGGACGACTTCGTTGGCAACCCGCTTCATGGTCTCGATGTCGGCGAAGAACTTTTCATTTGCCGCGCGATAAAGAAAGTTGGGCGCAAAGGCGGGTCGTCTCTGCCTGTTCCCTGCCTCTGTGAGAAAGTCGCCCATGGCCTGGATGAAGGGGTGGAGCTCTTCGCGATAGTACGAATTGAAGCGAAAGCCCATCGAGCACAAGGCAATGGTGTCAAGGGCGAGGCGGGTGAAGTCTTCCGAGGCTGGGATCGGGGTCTGAGGGCCGTGTCGGGCAAACTTCATGCACAACTGGGTGGCTATGTCGTACATCTCATCAAACATGCCGCGGATCGAGAGAGGGCCAAAGGCGGGAATGAGCACCCGGTGAGCCTTGCCCCAGTTTGGCTCGTCGTTGTATGCGGTGAAGAGTGCATCTTGGACACCGTCTCTAACTTGCTATCAAGCGTCAGTCTCTCCCTCATCAGCACCATTCCCAAGCCAAGGGGAAGCTTACTTCGAGAACGCTCTTCAATGTCTTTTGAAACCGCTTCTCATCGCAAATCTCATTCACAAGCGCATTCGAGGAGACGAATGTGGGATTCTTGCCAGCGAGGTGCAGGCGGAAGATGGGGCCTTGCGAGAGGCGTCAGTTTCTGGAGCAGGAGCAGATTTGGGGGGGGATATGTATACCGTAGGTGTTGGCAAGCCGTGTCAAGTCGGCCAAAGTGTTGCTGCCGGTGAATTCGGGCAGGTTGCCGAGGAGGAGATAGGAAGGCGGCTCAGGGATGGGGACAATTTCAGCCATGGTGGTGATGAATTGGGATGTTGGACAGTTGGGGGAGGAAGTCGAGGTTGAGAGGAGTCGTCCGAAAACTGGCAGGCAGCTTGAGCCCCTGCCTGGGGTAACCTGGTGCCGAGTCAACGGAGAGTTATGGTTTTTGGGTAAGAGCGGACGGTGGCTGCCCAAGGTTCAAGGTGCCCTATGGTAATACACGCCGCCAAAGCCAAAGTTGATGGGACTGGAATGGAATGCCATCATCCATGGACCCTCCTGTTTTATACCCCAGGCCACGCAACAACTGTCTGCATTGCGTTGCGTCTGCGTCATGGCGGACTCCAGCCATCAACTCCCAAACCCCGTTCTTTTCTTGCCCATGGACCGAATCCCGGTCGGGCATGAGACGGGCCAAGACGCGCTGTCTGGATCCAAGGACGATCCCTCGACCCCGTTGCTACTGCATTGTAGCTGCATGCCACCCCTGCCATCCTCCGTATGAAATGCCGCTGGCCAATCGCCAATGCCGTATTTTGACTCCTGAGCTCCTTCGCAGGCAGGAGGAGCCTCGGCATCATCCACTCACTCCCCGTTCGCCGAGGCCGGGCGCCACAATCCGGACCAGTCGGGCTTGGTTCCCCCGACCCTCCGATCTTACTCCGCTCCGGGCTTTCATGTCGTGCCACAAACTCCGCTCTGTGAGCAGCAGTACCGCATAGCATCCGTAAGTTGTCTTGAAACACTCGTATAAATGGACCATGGTCGCAGCGGGTGCAGTAGGGAGGGACCAGGGAGTCTGGTAGTTGCAGTCCGAAAGCGAGACTGGATCTCCTCTCGGTATTATCGAGTGGTTGCTAGTTGAATGAAGCTGTCGGAAAAGAAAAATAGGGACTACAATTCATACCCCATATTTTTATTAGCTCGAGACCTTCTTTTAAGCTACGAATATAAAATTAAGAAAAATCTTAGAAATTAGGAAATAATTATTAAAAAAAGAATAGCTCTATATATTATAACTAGGAAGCCTAAGTATTTTATTATTATCTTAGAGTTCTTAGAGCTCTTCTATAATAGATTTAAGAAAGTCTTTATAAGTAGTATAAGTTAGTCTAGGTTTAGAGGTGCCACACTTATAAATTTATACAATCCATGAATGCATCTTTGATGTTGCACATTAGCTTCCAGTTAGCCAAGAACTATAACACATTGGGAAACCCGCAAAGCTAAGTGAGCGTCTTGTCGACCGACACCTCGGTTTATAGAATCAAGTAACTTGTTCCATCCCCAACAGTCACAAGCAGTTCGTCCATCCCTCAAAGTACCCGACCACTCTTGCCCCATATTCCCCCTACGCAGGACACTAAATCTTCACACCGAGTTGTTTAGTTCAGACTTTACTGCTTCCTTGAGCGACATGATAAACCAAGGGCAGGACACACCGGGCTTCCCAGTATGTTTTACATGAAATATATCGGTTTAGCAATAGCAATCTTCATTCCAATATGGGGTATCCCTTTAACCGTCGTTCAGTCATTCATTCAGCAATGCCGCTCGCAATTCAATACCGTCCTGCTCCGTCTCCGGTTCCTGTTCCTGTCCCGGTTATTGCTTCATCTCTCTATCCCATCCATACATGAAAATACCGGCCCAGGAACCCGAGAGCAAGTTCAGCCTTCAAAAATGCCAAAAGTCCTTCACCAAGGCCAGCTGAACGTGATTAGGGCGCGCCCAGTGCTTATAATCGACCCCTGTCCAACAATGCCTTGCCCCGAAATGCAGTCGGCTAGACTGGGTTGGGGAGCGAGTCCTCCTGGCACGCATAGAGAATTCCCCTGGGGGGAAGGGCAAGCTATGACCCTACTGCCGCCTTCCATCGCGCGAAGATCCGTTGTTACCAGACCCTCCAGAGAATCGATCACGAAGCCAACTTATGGGTCCGTGACCGCTTGGCCGCCGTTGATCCGAGTCCGTCATGGATTGTAGACTGTCCTCCGAGGAGCTCCTCTGCCTCGCACGAACCCCACGATCGCCCAGCGCAGTCGCTCGAGGGCTTGCGGGGGAAGGTGAGCTTCGTCTTTGCAGCCGGGAAGTGTCGTAGCTGAATCCAGATGTTGTTCCGCGATCCCGGTCTCGATCTCGGTCTCGATCGCGCTCTCGCTCCCTCTGCGTTACTGAGAGGTTCCGCAAGGCCTCGTTGAGACGGCTCTGGCTCCGACTTGGAGGCCTCGAATATCGAATCGGTCGTGTCTGAGCACCGCCGGGGCTTTCAGGGGATCCTCCTCCCGCACCTGGTGCCGGAACGGAGAACCAGGCGGAAGCTGCTCCAAAGCCTGGCCCCCCCGAAGGCTGCCCGAACGGGCTCGGCCGGCTCGGGCTTTGCCCTGAAGGTGGCCCCTGACCCTGGCTGCTGTTACCGTTGTTGTTGTTATTGCCGCTGCGACCACTCTTTTCGATCGGTGTTCGGCAGATTGGGCAGGTATTGTGCTCCTTCAACCACAGCACAACACAGTCCTCATGGAACCAATGCTTGCAAGGCAAAAAAGTAGCCATGTCACCTTCCTCTATCTCATCGATGCAAATGGTGCACTCGGCCTTTCCCTCATGCCCCAGCATCTCCTTGCTCACGGGCTTTCGTTCCAGGTTCCGGAGGGCCTCGTCAGTGGCCGGGGGGGCAGCATTCGACTGAGGGTTGGCTTCCATGAGTCCAGTAATGATCCGATCCATGGCCTCCTGGGAGTAAACGGCATCGCCGGCCATGGCATTCGCAGGGTTTAAATGGTTCAAAATCTCATGCAAGCTTCGAGCAAAGCCAGGCGGAGGTCCTCTCCCAGGGCTGTCGCCACCAGCTTGGTTGTCGTCCCCAGGCGGTCCAATATCACGCATAACATTGGAAAATATTCTGGGACGTTGGTTAGCTCCTATCGTCATGGATATAGCCGTGACCCGTAGGCCGCCTGGTCCTTGAGGGCGTCTTGGAGGGGGTTGTGCATACGCTTGGAATGGATCTGCTCCCGGGCTCCCGAGTGGAGGACCGGCTCGGGATCCGGGCATTGGTCCCGAAACAATGGTCACAGACGTTCCGGTTCCAAAGGGTCCCGAGGTGAAAGTCGTCCGTTGGATGCGAGGCTGGCCAAAAGGCTCGTGTTCCACTGGGCTAGGAGGGAACGAGGAGCTTCCGCCTCCGCCTCCGCCAGCTCTTTGCGGTGAGCCAAAGCCTTGGATCATATCGAGGAAGCGCTCGAGAACGGGGTCGACGGCGGGATCGTGATGCCGTTGGTTTGGTCCGTCCTGTACGCTCCGCCGAAAGGCAAAGCCATGGGGTCCGAGGTGTTCATCGATGTTACCTTCTTCTGGGTCCGAGTCGTCGTGATATTGATACGGGCTGAGTTCAGGCGATGTGGAGGCAGACGAGGCGTGCTCGAGGTCACGGGGGTCATTCTCGGGGTCGATCTGATGGGCGCGTGTCAGAGGTCTGAAGTGAGGACAGCCCAAACGGCGAACGTACAATTTCTGTAATATCCCCCTGGCACTCGGGGCACGTCAAGCCACTCTCGTCCCTATACCATTCGCTAGAGCAGGCGTGGCAATATACTACGTCGCGACCAGAAGTCGCGTCGAGGTGGGCATGGTGCCCGCCTTGGGAAGACATCTGCGCTTGACTGCGTTGGTACGCAGTCAAGGCGCTCAAACCAAGGCCGACAGCGAGGCCGGCGAGGCGAAAAGCGCGGGACGCCACACTGAAGGATGTAAATATGGGTGAGCCGAGTAGCGGTTTGGATAAATGTCGACGAGTAAAGGGAGCCGCTCGTGGAACCGACTCAAGAGGTTATCAAGGCCAGGAGGTCAAGGAAAGGTATCGATTCATAAGGCTTGGGGGGGTATGACGTAGAAGAAGAAAAGAATCAAGGCTGGGTAAAGAAGATAAAGAGGTTGAGAAAAGGAGTTGGCGGCTTATTGTCCAAACGGCGTGATTAAAGAAGGCGTCGGTGTGAAGTCGACGTCAGGTTGGAGACAAGTGGTGATGTTGGGCGGTGGCGAAACAAACGACCTGAAGCAGGCAAAGCACGAAGTGCCGGTCGGTCGGTGATGCGGTGCCGAGCTACCTAGTACCCTGGCCAATGCGGAGGTAGCAGTAGTATGGAAGTCAGGCTAAGACAGCTTGGGGCATTCTCAATCACACGGTCGATGTGTTGCGGGTTATTGTAAAGAGGACAGACAATATGTGGAAGAAACAAGAGCTAGGGGTAGAGGTAGAGAGAGAGAGGGGGGGGGGGGAAGAGAAGGTTAGGAAAGGGATAGGAAGGTGCAAGGTATCTGGGGGGGTTGGGAAGATAACCGATGCCGGGAGAAGATCGGAGCCTCAGCTTGGAGAAGACGACGAAGGAGCCGGAGGTTTCCGGTTCCCCGGGCAGGGAGCAAGGGCGGAACGGA
>JABFEP010001375.1:0-30834 GCA_013618265.1 Fusarium albidum
TCAACTAATATAGATTCAAAGTGAGGCTTAGTATGAAATCCCAGCGACGCAGGAGAAGCTCCTCTGCCCCAGCTTGACGCAGGCAGAAATGCAGCAAGGGGACTCGTCCTCGTCCTCCCAAGCCTCGCAATGCCAGATGCTGGGGTTTCGGAGACAGGTTGACCCTGGTCTCGAGCCAACAGGCCCCGGGAACGTCCCGCGACAATGGCTTTCTTTTTCTCTGCCGGGATGGAACAATTATTACGACGCGTCGGATTTATTAAGTGCTTCTCGGCGTCGGCGCACTTGGACATTGATGCAGCAGCTTGGGCTCGCTAACTCTGACACAACGAGTCTGGTCCCGCGGTTCGCCCTTGAGCTTCCGTTTTCGTCTCGGCCGCTTGATTGCGAAACACCAGGGTCTGGGTTAATCTGCTGTCAGGGGCGGGGATCATGGGCTTCTCTGAGATGGTTTCTTTATGCTCTCTTTACTGGGTCTCCGAGGTGGACAATGACACCGGAGTTGTCAGTCAACAACAACATCGACAACACCTGACCCAGCTCTGGTTGCCCAACCAAGCAACTCTAAGCACAACGTTCCCCAACACCAGTTAGGCCTCAACTGAAAGGATCAGTCTGCTGATGACTGCATTTTCAGGATATCAACGGCCCTTTATGGGTTAGGGGAGTCGTCCCATTAGTCACTCGGTCCGACAGTTCGGACCCCGCTCGCTTGATGAAGCCGGAACTGTCGTCATTCATTAAGTGAAATTTTTGACGAGAGAGCCCGTCATTCCACTTTGTTCTGCAAGAACATTCGAGTGGATGTTCGTTCCTGCTTGCCAGAGGAACCGAGGAATAATGTTTTCCTTATCGTTCTATCCGAGGACATCAACTGCAACAGAACCACCTCCAAGTGTCTGGACAATCCGGAATCATCCCATCAACAGGAACATAAACTAGTGTCTTGCCAAGGACTATCCCACCGAACATGCGTCACAGCAGGCTCGACTTCACAACGGCCGTCCCGCGTCTCTTGGGTAGGAAGTTTGCCGATCTCCCCACGCAACTCCACAAATCTCCGGATTTTTGGATGACTTTGGCTGAACGTTAACTGCGACTCTACCTACTAAGTAGTAGCGTCGTGGAGGCTCCAGCTTCCCACTTGTCTATCACGCCGTGGTATGGCCGGCGCCGCCGGGTTACTTGGTCCCAAGGCGAGTGAGAGAGCGGGATAGAATCTGGCCATCCAATGCTCGCACCAATGGCCATGTCACCCCAACGAGCTGGCTCCCCGCTATGCTTGTTCTTGAATACCCACGGCAACTGTACGCGCCGGGTAGGATCAGGATATATAGCGTCAATGGCTCCTCCGACTTTGTGAGGAAACCCGTGCAACATGACCATGAAGCTTGTTCTACTCGTTGCAGCTGGCGCCCTCGCCTGGGGAAAGCCGTCCGGCCACAAGATCGACTATAACCATGCGCCACCAAACCTCTCAACGCTTGCAAACTATTCTCTGTTTGAGACATGGCGGCCTCGAGCCCACGTTCTGCCGCCGACGGGCCAGATTGGCGATCCTTGCATGCACTACACCGACCCAGAGACCGGGCTCTTCCACGTTGGCTGGCTTCATCTGGGTGCCGCCGGCGCCAAGACGGACGACTTGGTGACGTACCGAGATCTCAACCCAGACGGAGCGCCCTTCATCCGCGCCGGCAGTACAAACGACCCGATTGCAGTCTTTGATGGTTCAGTCATTCCGAGCGGCATTGACGGCAAGCCGACACTCCTCTACACATCGGTATCCTACCTGCCCATCCAGTGGACCATCAACTACACCCGAGGCAGCGAGACCCAGTCCCTCGCCGTGTCGCGGGACGGGGGACGCAACTTCACCAAGCTGCACCAAGGACCGGCGATCCCGTCGCCGCCCTTTGCGCTTAACGTCACGGGCTTCCGGGACCCATACGTCTTCCAGAACTCCCGATTCGATTCCCTCCTGGACAGCGGACCTGGGACATGGTACAGCGTCATCTCTGGTGGCGTGCACGGCAAGGGGCCCAGCATATTCCTCTACCGCCAGCACGACCCGGAGTTCCAGTACTGGGAGTATCTCGGCCAGTGGTGGCATGAGAAGGCGAACTCGACTTGGGGCCACGGCCTCTGGGCCGGACGTTGGGGATTCAACTTTGAGGTTGCCAACGTCTTCGGCCTGGACGAGGACGGATACAGCCCCGAGGGCGAGGTCTTTGCCACGCTCGGCGCCGAGTGGTCTCTGGACCCGGTCGTGCCCGAGGTTTCCGACTTTAGGGAGATGCTCTGGGCTGCGGGCAACCTCTCAGTGGAGAATGGCGAGCTCAAGTTCTCGCCAACCATGGCAGGCAAGCTCGACTGGGGTGATTCCGCGTACGCCGCCGCCGGCAAGACCCTTCCCCGGTCGTCAAAGGCGTCGTCCAAGAGCGGCGCGCCAGACAGGTTCATCACGTACGTGTGGCTCACGGGAGACTTTTACGGCACGCTCAAGGGGTTCCCGACGCCGCAGCAGAACTGGACCGGCTCGCTTCTGCTCCCGCGGGAGCTGAGCGTGGGAAAGATCAGCAACGTAGTCGACAACCAACTCTCCCGGGAGAAGGGCGCATGGCGCGTGGCCAAGAACGAGTCGGGCGTCGTGGAGCTGAGCACGCTGAAGCAGGTCATTGCTCGCGAGACCCTCTCCGAGCTGGTGGAGAACAAGACCTCGTCTGTCGAAAAGGGCCGCACCATCAGGAGCTCTGGATCCACAGTATTTGCCCGGCACCCCAAGTCCAAGTTCTACGTCCTCAAGGCTTCCATCTCCTTCCCCAGGTCAGCCCGCGGCTCGGACCTCAAGGCGGGGTTCCAGATTCTGGCCTCGGAGCACGAGGCCACGACCATCTACTACCAATTCTCAAACGAGTCCGTCATCATCGACCGCAGCAAGACCAGCGCCGCGGCACGCACCACGAGCGATATTGATTCGCGAAACGAGGCCGGACGGCTTCGCCTGTTTGACCTTGTCGAGGACGGCCGGGAGCGGCTGGAGAGACTCGACCTCACCATTGTCGTGGACAATGCCATCGTCGAGGTTCATGCCAACGACAGGTTTGCCTTGAGCACGTGGGCGCGGTAAGTTTGGGGGAGACGAGGGCGGACGTTTCAATAACAATGCACTGATATACTAAACTACTTCAACTCTTTAGGTCCTGGTACGCCGACTCGACCGAGATTTGCTTCTTCCACGGTGGCAGTGGTCAAGTGACGTTTAGTGACGTGACTATTTACGAGGGGCTCTTTGACGCTTGGCCTGAGAGGAACGTGAAGCGATAGTCCATCACCAAGCTTGATGAATTGAAAACTATTTCGAACACTGACATGCCCATCAACCCCATACATCCTCGAGCCACTTGCTGCCCTTCTTTGTCGACTCGGCCCAGGCGCGGGCCTCGGCATCAGTCCAGCTATGATGCTGCTTCATTGACTCCTCAACCACGTTGCCCACCTCTCGGGCCATGGCGGCCCGGCCGCAGATGTACATGGTTGCGCCGTCGAGGAGCATCTCGCACACACGCTTCTTCATCTCCCCGACCTTGTCCTGGACGTACGCCTTAGGGTGGCCGTCTGCTCTGGAGAAGGCGGGGATTATCTCGAGGAGGCCGGCCAGGTCGGCGGCGGCGTCGGCGAGCTCTTTCCGGTACAGGTAGTCTTGTTCGGGGGAGCGGCATCCGAAGAAGAGGAGCATGCGGCCGACGGGCTTGCCGATGGCCTTGAGACGAGCTCGCTCGAGTATGAAGCCCCGGAAGGGGGCCATGCCGGTGCCGGCGCCGATCATGATGAGAGGGGTCGACCCGAGGGTGGGGAGCTTGAAGTTTGATCGTCGAATGCAGGAAAAGATCTTGTTACCCCTGAGTGCGTCGCCGGGGCCCGAGAGGGCATATTCCGGGGCATCGGGGTCAACCTGGGGGTGATCTGAGAGCGAGTTCCCCAGGGCGTAGAGATAGTTGGTTGTGACACCTCGGATGGTCTTGGTCGGGTCGCCCTGCAGCGGGGAATTGTCGATGCCGACGGTGATGGCGACTCTGCGGGGTGAGACGGCGCTGGAGGACGAGATGGAGTAATACCGGGGCTGCATTGCGGGCAGGGTCTCGACGACGTAGGATAAGGGCAGGTCGTTCCAGACGACCCCTGGAGCGACCAGAGACAGGAGACGGCCCATGGTGACGTGGTTGTTGGCGACAAAGGCAGCGTAGGCGTCCTTGTCGTTGCCGAGGGTTGTCAGCCGGTCCGCGGCATCTGGCAAGGGGGCGAAGCGCGCCAGGGCACCGACGGTGTCCCGCGAGACGGGAGCGGACACCTCGAGGTAGTGGCGGAACAGGGCGAGCGCCGACGTGGGGCTGGGGATCTTTACGGCGGCTGCTCCTCCTCCCTCCTCCAGGGCCTGGACGAGGAGAGGCTTGTCGGCCCTGTCGACAAGCCCGAGGGCCTCGAGGAGGAGCTGCACCTCGTGCTCCGGGTTGATGGGGTACACGGCCAGGTGGTCACCGGTGCGGTAGCGTAGCTCGGGCTGGTCCGAGAGGTCGAGCTCCATGTGGAGGCAGTTCCTCCCCGGGGATGATGAATACAGCTCGCGGGATCCCCGGACAGTCAGGGCCCGGATGGCCGAGTACTGCTTGGCGACCCTCGCGGGGCGGCCGCTCCGGTTTTGGACCGGCTCGCCGAGGTTGAGGTCCATGACGTCGAGGGACTCGTCCTCTACGAGCCTGATGCTGGCCTGGTAGGGAACGTCGCGGACCTCCTCGCAGCCCATCTCCCGCCGGAGGTGACTGTACAGGTCTTCCTTCCACGAGATGAAGTCCTCCTCGGATCCTCCGCGACGGGAGTCGTCGGCCTTGCCCACCTCGGGCATCACCCGCCAGGCGCCGGCCCCGTCGAGAGCCTCGGCGACCACGTCGATGACGCGGTTGTAGTACCTGTAGCTGCTGTTGCCGAGGCCGAACGCCGCGTACCGCAGGTTGGGCAGCTGGACCTCGGAGGACGAGGGCCGCCTGGTGAGCCAGTCCCAGAGCGCGGCCGTGTTGTCGCTAGGGTCGCCCTCGCCGTACGTGGAGATGATGAAGACGGCGAGCTTGCTGCGGGGGATTCCCTCAATGGACTCGGGCTCGTAGTCGCAGAGGTCGGCGCACAGGGTCTGCAGGCCAAACCGGACCTGGCACTCCTTTGCCAGCCTGTGGGCAAACGACTCTGCCGTGCCGGACTGTGAGCCCCAGAAGATGACGAGGTCCTTGGCCTGTCGATTGTCAGAATTTGTATTGTCCAGGATCCAGGTGTCTAAACTCACTCCCTCGTCCATCTTCTGGGCAATGTTGCGTGTTGCCTTTGGACCCTGAGCAGCGCCATCTCTGGACCCCATGCGCTGGTACCAGATGTAGTCGTACGGGTCTGGCCTGTCCCAGGCGATCCCGCGGAGCAGGTAGGCTGCGGACGCGACCCCGACTGCCGTCAGTGCGGCGACGTCTGCCACGGACTGGGGAGGCCCCAGCTGGGACAGCCGGGAGACGGCGTCTGCGGCGAAGACGGTGGACATGATTTTGAGTGCTGACCGAGTCTCGTTGATGATGAGAGAGGATCGAGTCGAGGGAAAGGGTCCTGGGAGGCTTTTCATATTTGATATCCTTTTCTAGTTCCGAGGGCCATGTTGTCGTCGTCAATCCCAACATGGCTAAAAACCCCGCGGGTTTCTGTCATGCGAGCTTAATTATCTAGGGATGAATCTCGAGTATCTTCCATCCTGAGTAGGTGGGACCTCGGAGGGCGGGACTTTTTTGCCTGCTTTGACGGCGGAGGAGGAGAATGTTGCCTTTTTGGAACAGCCAAACAAGGAAGCTTCCTTATCGAGGGACCCGGTGGGAATGCCGTTGGTCAAAAGACTAACCAGGTCTTGGACTAGTAGTCTGGAGATCTGTGGGGGAACGCGGGGAAGATGGAGATTGACGAGGATGGGAACCCCGCTCTGCTTCGCTCTGGTCTCCGAGATTGGATTGACTTGCCGAATGAGAAGAGACCGCTCAGATTCCCAAAGTCGATGACTTGTCATAAATCATCAAGCTAGCTGCATGCCAATATTCGACATGCCAGGACTCTCAGGGGATTCTGTCCAGCCCCATGCCTCTTTCAAATACTCTTGCCTAAACAAAAGATTAACAAACTGAACCTTTTCGTGTTGGTCTCACGTACGCCGATCGAGTTGACCATCCAAACTGTGTATCCGTCTTTTGCAGAACGTGGTAGAGAGCCTCTTGCTCGTGCAGTTCTGCAAAGCGATCGCCAGCCATTGTGATTGCAAGACACGCATATCTAGACACCAGTCAGTGTTTCCTTCCAACGAGAACTGGCAAAGGGGTTCATTGGGATATATATACGCGTAGGAAGTTGGGTTGCGCTGGTTTGACTAGAGGAGACAGACATCAGCAGAGGAGGCATCTCTCTGATTTTTTACTGACCTCGGCAACTCCGCAGACCATCTTGACAATCTTCTTGATCTCTTGGTTGATCGACCTGACCGCCCTGGCCTGTCCGGGCCCCAGCCTCGGCATCTTGGGGTTGTGGGCCGCGAGCAGGACCCGGATCAGGAGGTTGTGAAGCACCCCCGTGATGACGGCGTCGTTGAGGTAGAGGGCCTGGGGGAACATCTCCTCGCCGTCGTCCATGTACATGGGGTAAAAGTGCCACGGCCGGTCTGCCCACCACCGCTCCTGGGCCTCCTGCAGCCTCTCCCATGCGGCGACGCTCTGCTCGTCCGAGCCGTAGCAGTACCGGAGGCACGCGGCGCACTGGAGGATGGTCAGGTTCGCAAACGTGCAGCACCTGTCGTCTCTCTGCACGAGGCGGGATATATCCTCCAGCGCAAAGTTGGGGTCGACGGGACGCGCCTGGGTGAACGCCATGTGAATCTCCTGCCGGAGCGCCACCCAGAACGCCGCGCGGCGGAGACCCGTGAAATCAAGCACCTTCTCCTGAGCCGCAACAAAGACCCTGGTGCCGACGAGGTGGGATTCGCCGGCTGTGTCGGTCGACGTGAGCGGCACATCGAGCTCTTCCATGTAGCGGAGGATGACGATGGCAGTCAAGAGGTTCTCGTCCATGGCCGCGGCAGAGCTGGACAGCGCGGGGATGAGGGCGTCGAGGCAGTTTTGGTGGTAGCGGTCACCGACCAGCCCGTCGAAGCCGGCGATCCTGCACAGTCGCTTGGCAGAAGCGGCGAGGACGGCGTTCATGAGGGGCGGGCAGATGACGGCGCGGCGAGGAACCACGGTGGCAAAGTGCCGCTCGCTGTCGCAGAGGTCGAAGAGGGGCGCGAGGACGTGGATGAAGTTGTGGAATAGCATGGCCTCTTGCGGGTCTTCAAGCGGCCATCTCGGAGACTCGAGGTAGATGCCCGAGATGGCCGCCGTGACGTGGTCTTCAACGGCAGAGAGCTCTGCCTGGCGGGAGCTGTCTAGCGCAGCCGCAACCTGGGGGCTCTCTGCGCCGAGAATGATCTCGTTGCCGAGGATCGGGGGGGACCCGGAGTATCTGGCGAGAGGGCCTGTGTCGTGAGCACATTGAGAGCTCTGGCTGGGTGTCTGAGCATCACTTGGGTCTGATCGAGGGGTGCTTCTCCATGGGCCAGCCGAGGGGGGGCTGAGGGCCCTCTTCTTAGAAGGGCGCTCGCCCTCCCTGGCTTGAGCAGGTGGTTCGACATTGGGTCTTTCTGGTTCCGACGCTGGCCCCGGCTCCCCTGATCGGACGAGACGCTGTAAAGGGGCAGCAGGCTGCGGCGATGAGGGCTGCTGGTTGCCGATGTTGAAGTTGTCCAAGATGTCAAAGTCCCCGGCGCTTGAATCGTGAATGTTGATGATGTCGGGGGTTTCGTCAACGAAGCTCAGAGCCCGGGTAGTCTTGACCCAGGGCTGGTCCTGGGCAAAGTTGTAGTCCCGCTTGGCTGCCTCCAAGGTCCTGCCAGACCGTATACTTGAGACGGGTTATCAGCAACGCAGCAGCCTCGGCAACTGACATGCGAGAACAACGGACCTAGGGTTCAGGCCATGACGAAACCTCACGCTATACCCACGGACGCATTCAGAGTCGCTTTTGCGGCAGTTGGCGCAGGAAGGGCGGCCACTATCGCCTGTGTAACTCGGGCATCAGCAAAGGAACCAGCCCCCTTTCCAAGAAATGCCCGAAGTCCTTACACTTGAGATGCCTAGTCGAACCGACAAGAACAGCGTCAGACCACAATGTCTTTCCAACAGCATGACACAGCGTCACTGACGGGCGATACCGCCTGGGTCAGGTCAAAGTGAGACTCACCTCTGCTTGCAAACCTTTGTGCAGCAAAGAAAACATCAGCATATTCCACTCTGTCCGTCCACTCAGGAGAGGGAGTGGGCCAACCAGAGTCTCCAAGTTCAAACTTACTGTACAGGGGTTGAGCGGCCTCGTCGTCGTCGGTGCAGTTCTCGGCGTCTGATTCTCCTGCATGGTTCATGAGGAAACTAGGGAGGGGGGCTCAGACGTCATGCCGTATTATCCCTGGGACCTGTAATTAACGCACAGAGGGCAATAAGACAGTTGCTGAAGTGGGCGATGATGCTGAGGATTCGGGGGGGATGGGAGGATGGAAGAGGGAAGAAAGAGGGAAAGCCGCCGAAAAGGGCAGTTGCTCTTTTTAGTCGAAAGAGGCAAGTCTGCTGAAGAGCTAACGAGGAGATTCGGCAAACCCCGCACAAGTGGAGATGTCCTGGGGTTGAGAGGGCTGGGATATGCAGCTGGGAATGTCCCTGCTCTGTATGAATCTCCCCACTTGCTCTTCCCCATGGGGGGCCCCGTTTGGGGATGGAGCGGCTTCATCGTCATGATGGGGAAAGTGTCCGTCTGGGGAAGGGCTTGGAATTGAGAGGGGGATCCGGGGTAGAGGCAGGACTAGCGGACGACCTGGTTGTCCTTGGATATGCCTCTTCATACATGGCCAGTTGTGGCAATGATGGCACGCGAGTAATGCATCTCCTCATGAACAGACAGCAGCTCAGAGTAGCAATATCCCCTCACGAAGCAACCCTGACCATCCATGAGTTTTTTTTTTCGGCAGGCTAGCCGCCCTCCATCCTGTCGACTAATACCAGCCAAAATTTGGGGTACGTCCCAGGATCACCCAGCTCGTCTCCTACGCAGTTAGCAAGGTTCACCGAGTCCTGATAGAGGGACGTGCTTCACCTGGGATGAGCATATAAGAAGGCCGTTGGAACATTGTCCAAGTCCTCATCTTGAACGGCACCATTCCTGCACTGCAATCTGGGTTCAAAAAGAATCCCCCTTATACTCCTTCATCCTCAAACACCATGGCAAAGCAAGACCACAAGGAGGACCTCGAGCACCTCGAGGACGCCGCCGTCAACGGCTCCATCCAGCACGTCAGCATCGACGACCTGGACTCTATCGAGCTCACAAGGACCGGCAAGTTCTCGTGGCTGGTCAGCATCACGGCCGCCATCGGCGGACTGCTCTTCGGCTTCGACACGGGCATCATCTCGGGGGTCCTGATCTACATCCACGAGGACCTCGGCCACCACCTCTCGTCCCAGGAGCGGGAGCTCATCACCTCCATCACCTCTGGGGGCGCCTTTGTCGGCGCCATCTTTGCGGGTGCCACGGCGGATCGGTACGGCCGCAAGATTGCCATATACGTCGGCTGCCTCCTCTTCGCCATCGGCGCCGTCATCCAGGCTGCGTCCTTTTCTGTCGCGCAGATGACTGTCGGCCGACTCGTTGTTGGCCTCGGCGTTGGTTCTGCCGCCATGATCGTTCCTCTGTAAGCATCAATGCCCTTTCTCATCTATAAAGAAAGCCAGCTGATATCATCAGATACATCGCTGAAGTGTCTCCTGCCAAGTACCGGGGACGCATGATCGGTCTGGACAACATGTCCATCACGGGCGGCCAGCTCATCAGCTACGGCGTCGGAGCTGGCTTCGCCCACGTCTCCGGTGGCTGGCGCTACATGGTCGGAGGCGGCGCCCTGCCTGCCATCCTGCTCGGCTCCCTCCTCCCCTTCTGCCCCGAGTCCCCCCGCCAGCTCATCTACCACGGCAAGGCCGACGAGGCGGCCGCGGTCATCCGCAGGATCTTCCCCAACGGCACCGAGGAGCAGGTGCAGGACAAGGTGCGGCACATCACGTACCACGTGGACCAGTCCAAGGCGCTCAACGCGGGCAAGTCCGGGTGGTGGGTGTTCAAGCAGCTGTACGTGGTGCCGGCCAACTTCCGCGCTCTCGTCTCTGCGTGCGGCCTGATGGCCATCTCGCAGCTCAGCGGCTTCAACTCGCTCATGTACTACTCGCCCCTGCTGTTCTCGCTCGTCGGCTTCTCCAACCCGGTCGCCGTCGGCACCGTCATCGCGGGGACCAACTTCATCTTCACCTTTGTCAACCTCCTGCTGGTGGACCGCGCCGGCCGCCGGAGGATCCTCCTCGTCACCGTCCCCTGGATGGGCCTCGCCCTGGTGCTCGCGGCCGTCTGCTTCAGGTGGATCCCCGTCAACCACGACCTCTCGCTGGCGTCGGGCGCCGAGATCGGGTGGCCCGCCATCGTCGTGCTCGTGAGCATGGTCGTCTTTGTCGGCTTCTACTCTTCCGGCATCGGCAACACCGCCTGGCTCTCGAGCGAGTTCTTCCCCATGGAGGTCCGGGCCATGGGCACCATGATGCTCACCATGACCTGCTGGGGATCCAACATCATCGTCGCCTCCACCTTCCTCACCCAGATGGAGAGCACCACGCCCTCGGGCGCCTTTGGCTTCTACGCCGGCATCTGCCTCCTCGGCTGGGTCTGCATCTACCTCTGCTACCCCGAGGTCAAGGGCATGACCCTCGAGGATATCCGAGCCATCTTCCAGCACGGCTTTGGCGTCCAGAAGGCGAGGGAGATCCAGAAGGAGATGAAGCTGGCCAGGAAGCAGGTCAGCTCTGAGGTGACCAAGGTGTGAGGGAATCCGGAGTAGTGGTCCGGGGGGTTAGACCGAGTGAGGCACTGAGGAGCAGTTGCTTGAATTGAATGACTCTTTGGCCTCCTTCGTTGTCAAGTAGAGATAGAAATGAATCATGACTGGGCAGTCTTGAGTAAAACATATTCCATGTCTGAGTGGCCGGGGACGTGTTCTGAGCCCCAATGTAGGCAATTTCCTCGTCTAGAAGATAGGGAAGAGTCCCTTGGACCAATCCCAGTGTCTGATTCAACGCGGCATGCATTCCGGAGGAAAACGTGTGGATTGAGGCGGTGGAGGTGGAGAGTGTTTTTTTGCGGGGCAGGCAACTAGAGTCCAGAGATCACCAAAACATGGGGGATCAGGGGATGCCCCCACCCTGATTAGTGATGCCCCACGGGATAGACGATGCCTCGATCTAGCAGGAGGCACCGATGGTTCGTTCGTGCAAACCTGCTCCTTCCGGATAGCATTTCGATTTCTCCTCCTCCACCGGCCCGCCGCCCGCGACCTCTCTACATCGCTTGACATGACACTCTCCCAGCGACGTGCAGTTCCATCATGGCCAACACCTGCAAGCCATTGGTCGGAGTTCTCGCCGAGCCCATCAAGGACCGTCGATCTTGTGACTGCCGCTCCAAGCCACGGAGCCATGTAGCCATGCAGGCACGCTGGAGCTCCGAGTTCGCGCCTCACGCGTTGGGTAGGGTTTTTTCTCTGGACACTCCCCGAATCCCGCGCGTCTCCAAGTATATAGCGAGGAGAGCTCGCTGGTCAGGAACAATCTCTACTCCTTCAATCGACGCGCGCTGAACTTGTTTCCAGGTCTGCCAGGTCTGCATAAGCTCAAGCTGTACCTTGTCCCTTTCATCACATCAAAAAGTTACTTCTCTCTTCTCTCCCCCGGCCTACCGCTCTTTTCCTCTCCTCTCCCCCTCCCCCTCTGTCCTCTCCCCTCTCATCCGTCACAATGGCTCCCAAACTCAAGGTTGCCGTCGCTGGCCTCGGCCGCATGGGCGCTCGTCATGCCCTCAACTTCCACAACCGAACCCCCCGGGCTGAGCTCGTCGCCGCCTTCACCCCCGTCCAGAAGGAGGTCGAGTGGGCTCGCGTCCACCTCGAGGGCGTCACCGTCTACACCGATTACGACGAGATGCTGAAGCACCCGGGTCTCCAGGCCGTCGTGGTGGCCACCGTCACCACCGCCCACGCCGAGGAGGCCATCAAGGCCGTCGAGGCCGAGAAGCATGTTCTCTGTGAGAAGCCTCTCAGCACGAGCGTCGAGATCGTCAGTCTACCTGCTGCTGCATGCATCATATCGAAGAGTAGCCAACTAACTAGCTCTACAACAGTCTCAGTCAGTTGTCGACGCTGCTGCCAAGAAGCCCCATCTCAAGGTCATGTGCGGCTTCTCTCGCCGCTTCGACGCCTCCTACCGAGACGCGTTTGACCGGATGGACAACGGTGCCATTGGCCGCCCCTCGGTGTTCCGGTCTCAGACGTGCGATAAGCTCGACCCGTCGGGCTTCTTCGTCTCGTACGCCGAGTTCAGCGGCGGCATCTTTGTCGACTGCAACATCCACGACATCGACCTCGCGCTGTGGTACTTTGGCCAAGACTCGATCGTCAAGAGCGTGGTGGCGACGGGCATCACGGCCGTGCAGCCCGAGCTGCGGAGGCACAAGGACGTGGATAACGGCGTCGGCATAGTCGAGTTCTGGGGCGGCAGGATCGCCTACTTTTACTCGTCGCGCATGATGGCGGCCGGCCAGCACGATATGACCGAGATCATCGGCACCGAGGGCAAGCTCGCCGTCAACGCCAACCCCATGGGCAGCCTGGTCGAGATGCACGAGGCCGCGGGCGTCCGCCGACAGATCCCCGGCGACTACTACGGCCGCTTCGAGCACGCCTTTGTGACCGAGGCCAACGAGTTCACCGCCGCCTGCCTCGACAACACCAAGCTGCCCTTCAAGCTCACGGGCGCCGTCCAGGCCGTCAAGATCGGCTGCGCGCTCCAGGAGTCGCTCAACTCGGGCCAGAAGATCAACTTTGACGAGACCGGCCGCCGCATCGAGACGGCCAAGCTGTGAGGGGGGGAGTGTTTTCTGGTTGAGCGTTTAGAGATGCACAAACATAGAGCATGATTGATGACCTTGGTATTGAATCCGTGTTCGTAGGCTGCTCTACATCACCCTCACCCCCGGCTCTGTCATCTCGCAAAAGCTTGGCAAGGTGAGATTGAGACGGGGTGAGAAGTGAGGCAATCTGCGGCTGGATGTAACCCAAGACATGTGGTGGCTGATCAACAGCTAGGCGACTGCAACCTCGTTGAAGCTGGCCACGAGCTTGCTTCCGAGCAGCCCGAGCTGGCAAAGGGACGGGCTGGGCCGTATGCTTAAAGGAAGGGTTTTGGGTTTTGACGTCTAGAAATGCCCGTGAATGTCACCAATAATACGGATAAGTAGCTCTTGGGAATTGAGTTCAGCCTCATAGGGCTCAATGGTGCGCTGCTGCAATGAGACCCGACCATCCAAGAGCCATCCCCAAGAGGGGGCAGGTGATCCTTGTATCTCTTGAAGCAATTCGTCAATCTAGGTTTCCAAAAGACAGTGTCTATTAAATGTGAACCAGATCGGTCTACTCTATGCTTTATCCCAGTATCCAGTACACAACTCCACTCCCACAACTCCAACCATCCTATACATCCAGAGTCGACTTTACCGGCCTGACCTCGTACGTCCTCGTCACCATGATGCCCTCCCCTCCGCTCCCCTCGCTGGTCGTGCTCCCCGCCCGGACATCGCCCTTGTAGCCTGGCCCAAAGTCTACCACATCTGCGCTGCTGACAATGTGCTCCTCGCTCGAGTTGTCCTCGAGGTGCGCCATCATGTTCCTGCCGCGGGTCGCTGAACCAGCGGCGCCCGATCCACCCATGCCCGATGATCCTCCGCCGCCGCCGATGGTGCCGAGGGGGTGGTGGCTGGCGTACCTGTTGACGTAGGTGCTGTTCTTGTCGCGGCTGCTGCCCTTGCTGGAGAGCAGCCAGCGGGAGGCCGAGAACAGGGGCTTGATGGCTGCGGCGTTGACGGCGATGATGCCGACAAAGGTCTCCCGGATGGCCCAGATGGTGGACGTGTTGATGCCCTCGATGTCCCTGGGGTGGTCAGCTGTGATGCACAGAATGATAGACAGCCCGAAAATACCTAAGTGACAGGATGCAGCGGAGGAGGGTGGCAATCATGATGAAGACGCCAGAGCAGAGGAGAACGCCGATGATGAGCTTGCGCTTGATGCTGAGCTTGACCATCCAGAGCAGCGGCACGGGGATTGAGACGATCAGGAGATCGGTCCTGACGAATGGCGTTAGCCAATTGACAATTGGTCAGTCCATAAGGACCAGTCACTTACACAATGTTGAGCACCACGAGGGTGACATAGTTGGCCACGGCCAATGTGCACTCGTCTGTTGCGGTCAGATATGTAAGCCAGCGTCACTGTCTTATCCACGGTTGAGCTCACCTCCTGGATTCGGATAAACCTGCCAGTTCTTGTGAACTGGGGTGCAGTGTCCAAAGAGGACGGCGACAACACCAATGTATGCGACGACAGTCACAAACTGGTTGATCATATTAGATCCAGGCGAGAAATGCAGTAGATGTGAGGGCTTACCTGCGTCCAGATGACAACCTTTCTCTGCCAGAGACCGAGCCTAGAGGGTTGTAAGCTGTGTAACTCAGGGAGCAGTCAGCCGCGGCGTACGTCATCCTGCTGTAGAAGCAGAGCATCACCCCCTTGAGGCAGAAGATGAGCGTGACATAAAAGTTCCAGCCCGCCAGCAGGCACTTTGACCCAAACTCCCTCCTCGCGACCTCGGCGTCGGTCATCCTGGCGCCCACCTCGTCGGTGACGCCAATGTTTGTCCCATTCTGGCCTGCAGAGATCAGCGGGAGAACCAACATGCACGAGAAGAAGAAAAAGAAAATAGATTGGAAAAAACAAAGAACAAGCCTTACCGATCAGCTCCAGCATGGCGAGCTCAGCCTTGCACTAGTTAGCTGCCAGCATTAAAAAAAAAAAAAAAAGCATGTCTATAATACCGTCCAGAAGACGAGCGCGGCGAGGGCAAAGTAGTCGTCGCCCTGGTATCCCTTGAACCCGACCACCTTCCACCGCGCAAAGTATCGGAGGAGCAGAACGAGCGTGCCCAGGCCGTACTCTGTCCAGGCTTCCGTCTGGAAGGGAGTTGCCGACATTGCTGAACGAGTTACGGCGGAGCCCGGATAGAAGGGATGAGGACGATTCGGGTCAATGCAAGCGCACAGGGAAGAAAAAGGGGCGACTGATATGGACCTTTGAGGGACGGATTCAAGTGCAGAAAGAGGTTGTCCCCTTCTCGAGTCGCTCACGATGCCAACGACCCTGTGCGTAATGGCGAGGTGGGTCAGGGTCGAGGTTCTCTTTTAGAAGCCCTAGAAAGAAGCACCATGATTCGATCCGTGAAGCGCCGCCTACAGTCCCTAGTATCACTGACGAGTGTCTAGCGTTGCATTTTGTTGTCCCCCCTGAGTTGAGAGCCGTCCGCCTCATCCAGCTAAACTCGACCAGACCAGACAAGAGGCCAGGATATCACACTCGGGCCTCCTCCTCCAGGGTCCCGAGGGCCTACCAAGACCCCCCAGGTCAGGCCATATTCCTTCTGCCAAATGTCCAAAGCAAGCATATTGCATGCCGCTCGCAGGGGGAGACGAATCTGACTCCACAATGATGGATCCCTGAGATATATATCTGTACACAGGATTTAGAACATGAACAAGGCAGACAAGGGTAGACCCAGAATTGGGGCGTCTGTGCAGTGCAGGACTCGAGATTCTCCCACAGAGATGACTCTTTTCTTACGGGGGCCGGATCGGCAGGCTATCTATCCGGAGAGAGGGGGAGAGCCAGTTGTCATGGGAATGAGAGGCTGTCATGGGAATGAGAGGCTGTCATGGGAAAGGAGAGGCCTTGGTGTTGTTGACTTCTGTCCCCAGATGTGCCAAACCTGTTCGGCAACTCGGAGTACGTACTCTTTTTACCCCCGGTACGTACCCTGGGCTCAGCTCGGGGGATCTGCACCGGGGAGTGGGGAACCCCTCAGCCCCAGCCCTCTGCCCCGCCAAATGCCCACCCTCCACTAAGATTGAAAATCTGTCAGCGCCTCTGGACCTGCCTGTGCGAGGCTACGACATTTTTACTGCGCAGGACGACTGTCAAGAGGCCAATGGCCAGACAACATGGGAGCCGCAACGACAACGCCATGCAGCAGATGAGGGACAAGTAACCTCGGCCAGGCGCCATCCGCAGCTCCGACCCGCTGCCTCTCTCGCAACCTCTCTTCCAATTGGGTAATAGTCCGGCCTCTTCTTTCCTGGATACGGATACTGTATCCGCCGTAGATCTGCGTATTGCAGCAACGCTGTTGGCCGGAGTCCTCCCCCCCCCTCCTCGCGGCCATCTCCGATTGGGTGCATGAACATACATGGAGCGTGGCCACGGGCTCTGTCTTGCGTCGACATTTCTGTGATGCTTCTGGACTCGTGCGGGACCTTGGCGTGTTGCTGAGTAGGACACCACCAACAGACCTCCAAGACTGTCCGGTTTCCTATCCTGTCGCTGTCGCTGTTGGTGCTGGTGTTGGGTTGGTGCTGATGCATTACAGGTGCAACGGGAACGGTTACAACGGGTGCTAGGACCATTTGCGGGAGATCTTCACCCCCGGACTACGGAAGCAGCCAGAGGCTTTTTGGGACCAGTCTTACGCAGCTCGGGTCTCGGGATGCCAGACTATAAGACATGTGATGCACACGCGGGAATCCAGGGCTTGTTGACCATTCTCCGACACCAGAATACTACTCTACTCTTCTACATACTCTATAACTCACTCTACTATTCTGCATCGTCCCCCGGCTGTCAAGATACACGACATGGCTGCTCTTGATTCGACATACGACTTTATCATCTGCGGGTAAGTCGCCGCTCGGGCCTCTCGTCTCACTCCCGGTTAATCAATCTCCGTCACAGCGGCGGCACGTCTGGCTGCGTGGTTGCGGCCCGCCTTGCCGAGGACCCCAAGGTCAAGGTCCTCGTCATTGAGGCCGGCCAGCACAATGAGCATCTGGAAAACACGCACATGGTCGGAGGGTGAGTATCATTCCTACTCTAGAGGAAGAAGGACTTGACTGACCCCCCTCCCCCAGATGGTCGGGGAATTTCGACAAGGAGACGGACTGGAACGTCGTGGCTACAGGAGGCGCCGGCGTCAACGACCGCCAGGTGAAGCTGAGCAGGGGCAAGTTCCTCGGCGGCTGCTCCGGCTGCAATGGCACTCTGGTGATCAAGGGGACGGTAGGGACAGTCCTCAACCTCTTGAGTTCATTGACCTGACGTGTTGCGCAGAGACAAGACTATGATGATTGGAACCTGCCTGGCTGGAGCGGTGACGAATTCTTCAAGTACATGGAAAAGGTGTTCCTCTATTTCCATTTCTCTCCGACAAAGACTAACATGAAAGGCCGAAATCTTCCATGGCAAGCCCTGGTTCAAGGAGGCCAAGGGGGCGCACGGCCACCACGGCCACCTCCACACCGAGCCTCACGACCTCGCGCCAATCTCCAACCTGATCCGGGACTCGATGGTGTCCAAGGGCCTGGCCCTGGACCACGACATGTTCGCCCACGGGAACAACCCCCACGGGTGCGGCCACCCGGTCCGGACCGTGTACAACGGCCTCCGCACCACGGGTGCCGACTTTATCACCAAGCAGCCCCCCAAGGACAACCTCCACCTGCTGGTCGAGACGCACGTCGACAAGGTGCTCATCGAGCAGGACAGCGACGACGGCGGAGGGCTGAGGGCGACCGGGGTGCGCGCCGTCAGGGCGGACGGGTCCGTGGTCGAGATCAAGGCCCGGAGGGAGGTGATCGTCAGCGGAGGGGCATACTGCTCCCCCAACATCCTCAACCGGTCGGGGATCGGCGCCGCCGACGAGCTCCGGAGGCACGGCATCGACGTGCTGGTGGACCTCCCCGGGGTGGGCAAGAACCTCCAGGACCACCTCATCGTCTTCATCTTCTACGAGACGGACAAGGCCGGCCTGACGACGGACCACCTCGCGTACCACGGCGACGCGCTGGCAAAGTCGTACGCCCTGTGGAAGGAGCAAAAGACCGGGTTCCTGTCGACTTTTCCCTTTGGCATCTTTGCGTACGCGCGGCTCGACGAGCGTCTCGCCGACTCGGAGGTGTGGAGATCTGCTGCCGCCGCCCCCCGGAAAGACGGCCGGGACCCCATGGGCTTGACACCCAAGCAGCCTCAGGTCGAGTTCTTCACGACAGAGTGCTACGGAGGGCCCAAGAGCTTCGAGGACTTCCCCACGGGGGGCAACCACGTCTTCAGCATCATCGCCGAGCTCTTCGCGCCCCGGTCCAGGGGCACCGTGACCCTCCGCAGCGCCGACGCAGCCGCCGTCCCCGTCGTAGACTGCAACTACCTCTCCGATCCCTTGGACCTGGAGGTCCTTTCCGAGGCTTGCGCCTTTGGCAACGAGATCATCATGGACGGCGCCGGCACGAGGGACATCGTCAAGGGCTCCTGGCCGGCGGACCTGAAGCACCACACGTACAGGACCAGAGAGGACTGGAAGGCCTACACGAGAGAGAACGCGACCACGTGCTACCACGCCAGCGGGACGTGCGCCGCGGGGAGGGCGGGCGACCCGGCGGCGGTCGTGGACGAGGAGCTCAGGGTTTTAGGTGTCAGGGGCCTCAGGGTCGCAGACTGCTCCATCATGCCGGTCGTGAACAATGGCCACACGCAGATGCCCGCCTACGGCATCGGCGAGAAGGCCGCCGACATGATCAAGGAGGCGTGGGCTTAGCTATGTACATGGATGGTCAGTTATGCTTATTGTTGGTCCGGGTTTGAAGAATAGAAACATGCCTGACCTTGACGAGTGGAGTCCAGCTATTTAAGCGTGCATGCCTTCAATCTATCCAAGACTCGGGGAGACGCGCCAGGCGGGTATTTGCCAACAGCCAGTGTGTCTGACATGTCTGTTGGCTAGAGTCAATGATTGGACCTAGGGTGCTCCGAGGTTGGCTGTGACAACTGCATATGATGTGTCTCTTGCCGTCACCCAGAGTCACTTCTGTCAACCACGTGGAATTCACCAGCTGCAGGTCAACATTCCAGAATAGTCCTTGTGAAATCATGAAGTTGGATATCCCTGTCTCTTCAGACAATGCCAGCCAATGTGTAAGCACCAAACTCCCCAGATTCCATCTCCTCACACTATTCAGTCCTCCCCCCTGGTCAAGTCCGGCCTCATCGTCACCCCCCAGCATGACCTCTACGACCAGCGCATGGCCTCGTACTGGTCCGTCAGCGCCGCCCTCCGGCCGGACTGCATAGCCCTGCCCCGGACGGCCTCTGACGTCTCGGAGATTATCAGGGCCGTCGCCGCCGCCGGGTGCAGGTTCGGCATCCGGGGGGGTGGCCACGGCAGCTTTGGCCTGTCCAACTCGGTGGACCGCGGCATCACCATCGACTTTGGTAGGTCGTCCTTGGGTTAAACTGGCTGGTCGATAGCTGACATGCCAGGGTACATGAACGGCACAGAGTACCATGCCGAGTCTGGCCTGGTGCGGGTCCAGCCCGGCGCTCACTGGCAGGACGTCTATGATACGCTGGCGCCTCGCGGTCTGGTAGTTGCGGGGTGAGTTCAAATGTCCCTTCTCTACTCTCAACCCTGACAGTACTAGTGGTCGTGCCGGCACAGTCGGAGTCGGAGGCTTCGTCACCGGAGGAGGCAACTCATTCCACTCCGCATCTCACGTCAGTAACCCTTGTTCTACAGCAGTCCACAGCTCACATCCCAGGGAATGTCATGCGACACCGTAGTAAACTGGCAAATCGTCCTCGCCAACGGCGACATTGTCGACGCCAACGCCACCGAGAATGCCCACCTCTGGCAGGTAAGGACTTTCCCTGGGTATCATTATATGATGAACTAACCCCGTAGGCCATGAAAGGCGGCACCGGAAACTTTGGCCTCGTCACGCGCATCGACATGGCGCCCATAGAATTCGCCGACAGATCCAGACCCGTCATATGGGGGGGCAATCTCACCTACGACCTCTCCTCCAGCGGGCGCGTCATCGACGCCCTCGTCGACTTCACCGACAGTGTCCACCACGATGAGCACTCGAGCAGCATCGTCTACTGGGCGTACCTCGGCGAGGGTAGAAAGACGGTGCTCAGCGCGGCGCTGGAAAACACGAGAGCAAGGGTCAGACCCCCCGCGTTCAACGCCTACTACTCCATCCCCCACCGCGGCGACACCACAGAGGTCGACCTCATGAGCAGGGTCGCACAGGAGCTGGGGTCCGGCCAGCCCCCTGGCCTCCGCAACATGTGGTTCACCGTGACATTCGACAACGACGCCGCCATCATGAACTACGCCGTCGAGCAGTTCCACTCCCTCAATGGACGTCTGGAGAAGCCGAGGGGGCTAAACACACTCTGCATGTTCCAGCCGGTCTCGAGGTCCATGGCCGAAAAGGGAGTCGCAAACGGCGGAAACGTCATGGGCATCGACAAATACACGGATTCCCGAGGGAACGGCATCATGCTACTGCTCACGTGGGCTGCTGACGGCGGTGAAGAGGACGAGGCTGCTGCTTTGCCACTCCTCAGGGCGTACATTGACGACCTCGAGGCCAAAGCCAAGGACATGGACGTCTGGTGGCCTTGGAAGTTTGTCAACTACGCTCACCTTTCGCAGGATCCGCTGTCGACCGTCGGGGAGGATGCCCTCGCAAAGATGAGGGCGGCCAGCAGAATGTATGATCCCGATGGTGTCTTTCAGAATCTGCGGACCTCTGGCTTCAAGATTCCTTTCTAGGGCCAAATATTGTACTCTATTGAAGAATCACTCACTAGAGATTGAAACACATGCCTGTTGGATGGTGACCGGTGCATTTCCTCTTGTCTAGTCTATGGTACAAGATATCTTTGAAACCATTCCAACTGCAGCCATTCCAACTCCACACTCAGTTTGAACCAGACACGAGAGGCCAGTAGTTGTAGAAAACGTACGTGTCGACGCAGGCGCCGACGGTCAGGCCGGTGATGATGTACCGCCGAGACCGAGGCGACATGTTGCTCCACCTCTTGGCGATGCCCACGGCAGACGGGGTGCTTGCAGTAGTCGGCTTGACGAGGGTCGCCGCCGTGGACAGGTTGCTTCGGGCGGCCTTGAAGGCGGGAGAGGAGAGACGGCCGACGAGGGTGGGAGACATTGTCGAGGGAAACGAGTGTTATGTTGCGTGATAGTGATGTTTGTTGATCGAGGGTACAGTAATTTTAAAAATGATTCAATGTGTAGAGCTTGTCTAATTTGCAAAATCTCGACAACTCGTCCCTCGTTATATATATGCTGAATGTTGAACACGCCATGACGCCCTTGGTCATGCCGTTATTCTTAACCGTAATGCCTGTTATGGCCGACAATCGCTTACCCCAAACGCCAACACCTCAACCAACACCTCAACGAATCAACCGTCGTGGTTTCTCTCATAAATATGGACACACACACATCAGCTGTCTGGACGCTTCGGCCGGTCAATCGTCAGCGGTTTGAACGGCTTGCGCAGTCGATCCATCGACGGTGCAGGACCCAGTCCCACTGGCCGCCTCACCCGTCCTCGGGGATTGACCGACGTAAAGGTCGTCGCGTGAAGGGTAGAGGCAGGCCGGTTCGGCGCCGGCTTTTCTTCATCCTGGCCCTTCTCGTCTTCCCCCCCGGCGTCATCGGGTCGGGGCGGCGAGCTGGAGAAGCAGGCGTAAGGCTTGCGAGGGCCGCTCTCGTCATCTACCTTGGGCACGTTGGGCTTCGTCAGAGGTCGGGCGGCGCCAAGTTTGTGGTTCGAGAGTTCTGTGTCGATGGGCGACGCCTTCTGTTCAGAACGCGAGAACTTCTGCATGTTCTGTCGCGATAGAGCTGCTTGGTAGCGAACCTCTGCAAAGGACCTGGGCTGCTGTTGTGGTTTCGCCGGTGGTCGAGAGGAACTGGTTTCCCGACCAAAGTACCCGAGCATGCTCTTCTGGCCTTCTCCTCGTTGGGTTGTCCCCTTCCTCAGGTCAGGCTTTGGAGTCGGCCCTCTGGCTGCTGACGCGGCATCCAGCACAGATTTGTGTGCGCCAGCAGTTGTGAATCCCGGTAGGGCAGAGACTGTAAACCCGGCAGACTGCTCCATCGTCGTCGAATACCCTCTCTGCCATGGCTCGCCCTCTTCATACGACTTGTTCGAGTACGAGGTGCGTTGGCGTTTGGGCCCACGAGAAGAGTCTTGATCGACACCATCCACCTTCTTCGGCTCAATTGGATCAACAGGGAACCCATCATCTTCGGGCGAGAACATCGGGGGCACTCTGGCAAGAATGGCCTTCTCGGCTGGTGCTTCTCTTCCGAGGATCTTGGCGGCGCTCTCGACAACCACTCGGTTGAACGACGGGCCCTTCTTTGCAAAGACTTTTGAAGCAAACGGCGAGACAAACGGCGAGAGCTCTACCTTGCTGCTCATCCCTTGGGGGCCGTACAGTGGACAGCTCAGGTACAGCAGGGCTTGGGCTCGGGTCATGGCCACGTAGAGCAGGCGTCGTTCCTCGTCCGTATCTTCGGATCTTGAATGCGGTATTGACCCGGTGTAGACTGACGGGACAAATACCGCTGGCCATTCCAGGCCCTTGGCGGCGTGGATTGTCGAGATGGTCACCAGAGACTTTTGGTCCTTCGAGTCGTCGCTCTTCTGAGCATCCGATGCCAGCGAGACGTTTGCCAAGAACCGCCCCAGCATGTCATCCTCCTTGACCTGCTCCAGGTTCTCAATCTCGGGGAGGGCGTCCTCCTCCGCTGTCCCAAAGTCTCTCGTGAAGTCGCCGACCAGGTTGACCAGCTCCTGGACGTTGGCCCATCTCTGCTCGTGCTCTTCTGCGTATTCTTCCTCCAGATGCTTCTTGAAGTTGATGTGCACAATCAGCTGCTCCAACAGGTCAACCAGAGTCACTGGGCTGCTCTGGCTGATCGAATCAGCCTGTTTTCGAAGACTCTCAATCGTCCGGATGAGCTCTGTATTCAACCTGTTCTCCATCATCTGCCGGATGTTGGTGTTTGCTTTGCGGCTGCCTCTGCAATGTTTCAGGATCAACGTCCAGAGGCTCATGCCGGCTTGTTCCGCTTCCTCAATCAAGGATTTGACCGTCACCTCGCCGATCCCCCGCCTCGGCACGTTGATGATGCGGGCCACGGCATCGTTGTTGTCGGGCTGGTTCACCACCCGCAGGTAGTCCAGCAAGACCTTGATCTCCTTCCGTTCATAGAACTTGTGGCCCCCGATCATTCGGTAGGCCACGCCAGCCTTCCCCAGAGCAGCCTCAATGTGTCGCGAAAGGGCAGCTGACCTGAGAAGGATTGCCACGTCTTCATACTTCAACATTTCCCCAGACATCATGACAACGCGTCTTATTTCAGACACGATCCATTCACCTTCGGCTGCCGAACTCTTGAGAGTCCTGAGAACAGGCCGCGCACCCTTAGTGTGGACCGGAAGCAAGACTTTCTGGTATCGTTTCTTGTCCTGCTGGATGACGTTGAGCGAGACATCGAGGATTGATTGCGAGGAGCGGTAGTTCTCCTCCAGAGACACCTCATCCGTGTGTGGGTAGTCCCGCAGCAGGCGGTACAGGTTCCTGATTTCAGCCGAGCGCCAGCCGTAGATGCTCTGGTCCGGATCTCCGACGATCGTTATGCGTCGGTTCGCTTGAGCAAACAGCTTCATCAGCTCGTACTGTATGCCGTTGGTGTCCTGGTACTCGTCGATGAGGACAGTCTGGACGTTGGAGACGCACTCGGGGTGGCACGTCAGCAACTCGACGCATCTGACCAGCAGATCGTCGTAGTCGAGCAGATTCGATCGCCCAAGCTGAGCCTGGTACTCGTCGAAGCAAAGCTTGAGCGCAGTCATGTCCGGGTGCTTCGCGGCCACACGAGACGGGGGAGGGTTTGGCCCTTTGGCCTTTTCCTTGCTGATCCATGCCTTTGCGTGCGAGGGTTCGATCCCAAGCCGGAGCCTCTTGCAGATCCTCTGGATGATGGCCTTGGAGTCCCCGTCGTCTGCGATGCCGAATTTCGAGTCCAAGCCGATGCGCTTTCCGTATATCGACAGGTATCGACGAGCAATCGAGTGGAAGGTTCCCAGCACAATCTTCTTTCCGCATTCCTCACCCAGCGCCTTTCCGATGCGGTCCTTCATCTCCCGGGCGGCCTTGACGGTAAATGTAGCCACGATCACGTCCTCGGGGCGGCAGCCAACCCTTTGCACCAGCCACACCACGCGAGACGTGAGGGTGTGCGTCTTGCCGCTTCCCGGCCCGGCCAGTATCGCAACGGTGGACGCGGTGGAGGTGACGGCGCGGCGTTGCGCCTTGTTCAGCGACTGTAGGATCGCATCGTCCGTGTTGAGCGACATGCTGAGGACGCGTACGGTCCACACTCTTCTGTCGTCTGTTCCGGGGGGTTATCACCCGGGCATTGGTTTGTTCATGCGAGTTGCTCGACCTGGCTGTGGGAATGACAGTCAATTCGATTGAATCGCATTCGGCCCTTGGCGTTGACGCGACGTGAACAACTACGTAGGTACCCGTGGGTGAGCGTCGCGATGTCATGTGACCATTTCCAGTTGATTAGGTACGTACCTACTAGCTGTCAACACTCCAGGGAATGATGAAAGGGCGAAGGATTACTTGGGATGCTCACAAAATATTGTTGGT
The DNA here is from genome assembly GCA_013618265.1 of Fusarium albidum. NCBI lineage: Eukaryota > Fungi > Ascomycota > Sordariomycetes > Hypocreales > Nectriaceae > Fusarium > Fusarium albidum. Next base: position 24,884 of record JABFEP010001375.1, read on the forward strand.
TACGATTGAGCATATGGTGTATCTCTTAGTACTATAAAGGTCTCGCTATTGCTGTCTGAGAAAGGCATAGAAATACTCAGGTCCTTGTGCATCCTATGGCAATTTCTACTATGCAAGTTAGGTTTTCCACCACCCAAGGGCAGAAGCATTTCTAGCATGCTCATCGGAGGAGAGATCGAAAACCATTGTTAACCCCCCGTATGCCTTTTTTTAAGTTACCTATGTCACGAGATTGGGGCCTTGGGAATTGGTACAACAGGTTTGGTTGTTATTGGGCGAGTAAAGGCTGATCCTCTTACATAGACAGGCCCTGTCGTCCTCCCAATCCAGACAATACTGGCGCCACTAGGGATGAGGATATCACTCTTTGGATGTCACCGTCGGCGATAACAGTACTGTAGTTCCTGACGGCCGTTGGATTTCATCAATGACGGCCTCCTCGGATGCTTCGCTTCAGGGTAGGTTCGTCAGAAATATACTCGAAAAGATGGACCCGTCCGTGCATCCCCCCTCCTTCTTCTATGGCCAATGGCACGATAGTGTTTACTCGGGTAGACAGAGTTGTTTCACAGTCATTAATCCGAGGCAATTCCCCGCGAGGTGTGTTTCTGCGCTGACGGCGGCGATAAACACACAGAATGTGACGCTCCTGCTTGATTCCATGGAGTGGCAACTGGGCTTATCACACCACCCATTAACGCCGTTCAATCACTAGTTATCACCAAAGTTGGCCCATCACAAGTCACATCCAGTAATTAGTCGAATGCATCACCGCGGTGATGGTCAGACTGCAACTCGGTTGCGTGATTATCCATCTTCACCGCACTTGTCTCTTTTTCACATCCAGCTATAGCCCAGGCTCTCTCATATGATATGGGGGGCATCAGTGATGAATTGTGATGGTCACCGAGCTAGCAAGCAGGCAGTCGCCCAACCAGGACCGAGAGGCCACATCCTCGAGGGTGGCATCAAAGCTCTGGTCGTGCGATTCCAGACCGGCAGGCGCTGGTGACGAGTATTTCTATTTGAGGAGGGGGCATCAATCCCAAAGGATCTGTGGATGCCGTCACACCAAGGACCGGCATCTCATTCGAAGACGCGGGCACATCACATGATGAGAAGGCGGGTTACTGTAGTCTTATCCACGACCAGCGTAGGAGAAGAGGAGGCCTGGCAATTGGGCCTCGAGTTTGAGGCCCACGGACCCTAGTCAAGGGGAAGGGGGAGATGGTGAACAATTTTGGAATAGATCGCTACCCGGCATGCATGCATTGCTGATGAGTGTTGACGATGGATTCGTGGGAGGGTGTGGGATTTGCATCATCCTTTGCATGCGGCTGGGTCACACAGATCCAGGAACAATTCATCAGGTCTCCCAACAAGCCGGCATCGCCGCCGCCGCCGCCGCATGGCCAGCAGCGAGTCCGTGATGATGCCCTCGCCCCGCCCCGTGACCCTTTTCAGAGTCAAAAAGAGATTTATCGAGGACCACAGAGAGCATCTCTGAACGGAACCCGGCTCTTGGACTGGAGGGTTGCTTCGACGTTTTAATGCACATGTGGATCTAGGTGGTTGGGCGGGAAGCCGACGGCCAATCAACCACATGCACCGTTTCTCTCCCAGCGGTTAACCGCCCAACCACAGCTCGCCGATGGCCTCGTCACACTCTGGTCCTCACGCCTAGCCTGCAACCACTCTCTTGCCATCACCCAAATAGTAAGGGTCGTGAGCTATTCTGGGAGGATTTGCCATGTCGGTGTCACCACCCACCCATTCGATGACTGCCAGAGGGGGCCGGAGCGGTCGTCCGGGGTCCCCCCTCCAGCGACTCGACGACTCGGCGACTCAGGCACTCAGGATCCAGCCTCTTTCTCGAGCCCAGCGGCTAACCTTCGAGTGACGGCCGATCATTCAACCAGCCCAGCCCGCTATATACCCCCATTGATGCCGCAGCTCCGTCTTCCGGCGTCTGATAATCTCCTCCTAGTGTTTCGTCGTTCAGGAGTTGTCACACTCTGCACACAAGCTGGCGGACTGCTTAAAAAGAAAAAGGCGCCTCGCCTCTCCACACCACGATGCTTCTTGAGGGTGCCCGCTTCACACAACTGTTTGTTCTGCTTCTGCCTCTGTCGCTCCTTTCAAGTGCCCAACCTCAACCCGTACCCATCCTCTCCTCATCCTCATCCTCGGTGCTCGACGCCCGAGACCCCAGCAACCACCACCACCGTATACCCAGAGACGAGCCCGTCCCAGGCGGCCCCGTCAACGACTCGGCCTATCTGCCCGCACAGATCGGTGGAATAGTCGGCGCATACGCTTGCTCGTTGGTGCTGGTCGCCATCGCACTGGTCGCCCTCTCCAAGAAGCGCCGCCAGCACCTCGCAGCCGGGAAAGACGAGGCCGACTTCTTCCAGGAAAACAAGCTCACCGGCGCCGCCCCCGAGTTCCCAAACAACAGGGACATACCCTCGCTCAACATCATCACCTCTGGCGACAACTTCCCCCACGGCGCCGCCCCCTTGCCCGGCAAGTCCTCCCTCGACGCACCGAGCCCCTACATCACACCGTCACCGCAGTCGAGCATCGGCGCACCCGGTGTCAACCCGTTTGTCGACCAACGAATCGTCGCAGCAGACAGAGTCATGGCGCAGACTCACCTCGAGGACATGTACAAGCACGTGCTGGAGCACGAAGATGCCAAGAAGCGAGGCCTGACCTACGAGGTCCCGGTCCCCCTCCCGCCTGGAGCCGCCGCCCACCAGCAGCAGCCGCGGTCCACCCCGTCCATCCTGTCTCTGAAGTCGTCGGCGTCGTCGCCGCCCAGGAAGGAGAGGACCAAGCCGGCCACCCTCGACCTCGGCGGCACTCGCGAGGAGAAGTCGCAGTCCAGGACCTCGTCGCTCTTCTCCCTGTCGGCGCTGCGATCGCCGAGGAAGAAGCCCATGAAGGGCGTGAGCATCTCGTCGCCCATCATGACGCCCCAGTCCGCCACCTTCCCGCGACACGAGTCGCAGGAGATGAGCGCGATCCCGCCCCGGCACTACGCCCCGGCGGCTCCGCCCCCGGTCCCCACCAACCAGCCCGCGTACGCCGCCGCTCCGCCGTCTCAGTTCAAGGTTCACGCGGCACCGCTGACGCCCCCCGACATCTCGCCCGAGAGTGTCCAGAGCATCGACGAGCGCATCGGATCCCAGCTGCCCCCCGCCGCCGGCCACAGCAAGACCGTGTCGCTGGGCACCGCCGAATACGAGCCCGTGTCGGCCACCTCGGAGCACTCCCAGGCGCCGCTGGTCGGTCTCCCGTCGTCCCCGAAACCCGGTGCCCGCTTCCCGACTCTCCCCGCGTCGCCCAAGCCGGGTGCGACCTTCCAGCGCGCCAACGCCCCCTCGGCCGTCCGAACCGGTGGCGCCCTCCCCCTGCGCGCCTACGAGCCTCCTCTGGCCTCGCCCAACACCATCTCCCAGACCACCAAGCAGACCGTGTTTGAGAGGAAGGGGCCGCTGTCTCCCAGCGGGGCCATGACCCCGTACACGGCGAGTGCTGTGCCGTACTCGCCGTACCAGCCCTTCACGCCATGCATGCCCATGACGCCGTCGCTGGTGACCAAGGAGGACCGGAAGAGGATGAAGCGGCTGGTGCCAAAGACGCCGACCCTGGCCATGGTGATGAGCGATGACGAGACCTGGTAGACGAGGCCAGCCAAGCCTCGAGGATCTTTTGTTCTTGGGTTAGCGTGGTTGATTATTGGATTCTTTCATTATATTCCCCCTTTTTTTTCTTAGATGTTAAAACGGAACCGTCCGTCAGTTTGGACACCCGCCATCATGTCGCCATGAGCCTGGATCTCCTTGGTTGGAAGCCCTGTTTTTTTTTAGAGTCGGCAGGGAAGGATCAAGGGCATATTGCATAAACCCTCTGTGCATGCTATTATTCAAAGTTGACCTAGGGTGGACTTTTGGAGTTGTCTATCCGTAGCCCCCAGCAGTGCTGCTGGCGAAATACGATGCGTTAATTCCTCTTTGCATTCTGGGGTAATGATACAAGATAGCAGGATTGTGATGTATCTTGTTTTCTGAGATCGGGGTCGCTTATCGACGAAGGAACAAGCGTCGGGACATTGATACAGAGGGGGTGACACAACAACTGCAATCTCCCGATGGATCGTGGCTCCCGCCACAACCCCCTGGCGGCCCTGGCGGCCCTGGCGGCCCTGGAGGATGGGATCAATCGCATATGCCATTTTCGTGGCGGCGGGGCATCTGGGAAAGCGCAGGTCAAGGTTCCGGACTGAGTGCGGACTGCAAAGGCCGAGGAGCAGCGGTCGAGTCGTGCGAGGGCCTTTAAGGCTTGGGAAGGGTTGCATCGTCAAACTTAATTGTGCATCTGATGGGTTCACGATGGCGATGGGTACAGTATCCAGGTTGCCAGGCCTTCCACAGTGAGCCCTTGCCACCGTTGGTTCCAGGTTGCATGAGAGATCGCCAAAGGGTCAGCGCCCTGTCTCTCCACTAACTGCCCCGAAACGGGTCAAGTCTCGCACAACGGCTTGCGGCTTGCAGCAATTGGCAGAGAAGCCGTAATAATCCGGAGTGCGCAATATTTTGGCATGAGCGGGTTTGTCTCTTTTGCAGTTGAGAACCGTCATTCTTGGTCTTGGACGTACGTATTCTCTCATCAATTGCATCGGCCGGGGTCGAGGGTTGTAACCATGGATAAGAGTGAAACTCGCGTGGCTAGGCCGAGACAAGTCTGACCCTGCTTGAGACCATTCTGCCTCTCTGGGACGTTTTGCTTCGCCGAGCCGTGCACATTTCGAGCAGCGGGAAGGAAAGACTGACTGGTCGAAGGATTAGACATATGCGTTGAGTAGATTGATCAATCAATCAACAACCTTGGCAACCCTGGCCCTGCCTGCAAGTCAACAACAGAGAGGAGGGACACGAGCTTGACGAGCACAACGAGGCACCGAAGATGATCGGACTGTGTGCAGTGCTGGGGCTTGCTGGATGAGTCAGCCATTGTCGGAAGATTCGGTTAGGGAAAGGGGAGAGAAGGCGTACAGTGCGTATACTGACGCACTAGAGAACCTAGACTGTACGGCTCCAGCCGCAAGCAGGTAGATTTCCGTGCCAATGAGATGGCCCAACTGCTGTCCAACTCTGCCACAACCCCCCTCCCCTCTCTCTGNNACGCACTGTACGGCCCGGGTGGTGGTGGCCCAGCAGCATTCATCAAGCCCAGGAGCCCAGAGATTTAAAAACAAGTGGGCCCCCTGAGCTCGTCACGGCCGTGCTACGTAAAAACTGGGCTTGACCAAGCGCGGACTCGACTGGGTGAACACTGGGCTGATATCCGGGTCCCATCGTACGATTTTCCGCCGTACTCGTCCCTCTCCCCAAATCGAATTCCTTGCAGGAATCGCTCGTCTCGGAGTTCTCCCTCATCACCCATTACCATCATCAAGCGTATCCCAATTGCCCGCGGCCTCCCAGTCAGACCATAATCGTGAGCCTGCGCTGCTATTGCCCTGCCGCAACCCCCGGCCTCTCCATCGAACGTTCGGCCGCACCCGTCACCCATCAGTCGATCCCACGGAGCACCATACCATTCCATACCCATCCTGTCCATCATCACGGTCCGTCTCCGTCGCCCTACCGAGTGCTCCTCCTTCCTAGCCAGGACGCTGTCAGCGCTCAGCTCAGCTCAGCTCAGCCTGGCCCTGCCCGCCCGTCGCGTCCACGTCCACCGCCCACGCCTTGCCTTGCGGAGATAGTAGCCGGAAGGAGAACAAGGAAGAGGACAAGGCTGTAGCTGGACAGGCCAGTCTGATTGAGAGAGTAACTAGGCTGTGGAGAGAGAGAGGGAGGACTGAGTGAGAGAGAGCCTCGTACCGACCGACGGTCGGCTCATCCCTAACCACTGGGTTAGCCTGGGTCTGGTCCCCCTTCCAG
>JABFEP010001376.1:0-18249 GCA_013618265.1 Fusarium albidum
GATGTAACCGTATCCCCCATAAACCTACCATCCCCTCCTCGAGCCGTAGTGCGAACCATCGAGACGGCACCCCATGATCAGGGCCTCGGGGCCAGTTGGTTCCCCGCTGAGGTGGTCACTGACGGGGTGACAGTCTTGCAGTAGGCTTCTGCATGTCACTGCCGCCACACTGACCCGCAGAGGGTGGCATCTCACGGAAGGCCAGCGCAGCTCGAGCAGCTTGCCCCCTTGATGGAACGGAGAGGACACGTACTGTAGGGATCGTCACCGGGATGGCTAGCACGGCGCGAGACCAAGGCGGAGAATCTCGTGCCGCCATCACGCCTCCCGCGATGCGTCTTGTGCTGGTCCTTCCATCAAATGACCTCTAGCAATGACATGCCTGTGTAGTCATGGTTGTTCTTGTCTAGTCTGTTTAGTTGATCAAAAGCCGCTGCATGGAGGATGCCCCTGGCGCTAGAGCCTGCAGTCTGGAGGCCGCGGGCCATGGCGGGACCGTTACGCTCCTTGGTGCTTGAAGCTCGAGAAATTATGCTTCTCCCCGATGTATTTGATGATTAGAATGGCAGTTTAAGCGGGTATTAGAGATGACGTCTCTTTTGAGGCCATTGTTGCCTTGGTCAGGGGCCAGGATCTGCCCTGGCCGAGCACCACACGCAACGTTGCCATCCCGTGTCTTGTGATGAACTATCCAGGCGGTCATTAAGTCCAGGCCATCTCCTCGACCCGATCGTGATGATAAAGTCCTTGGCACAGAGTAACATGATACAGTCGCCGTCTAGAAGCGGGATGATCTTCTGGGACCTTGCTGAAAGCAGCCAGACAGGTCCAGCGTGACGCCAATACCGGCGTACTGGGTGTGCTAGTGCAAGGTGCCAGCACAGGTATATAAGTGCAAAATGACGCCACCGTTCCGTTGTTGAAGTTCTACGAGAATTCTTTGCCATCACGATCTGTACCGTAATCCACCTTGCTACTCTTCAAACACGTCATTGACAATCATCAACCATGGGCGACCTTATCCAGACACCCCCGAGCATGGCCAGCCCGGCCAACTCGGAAGACGAGTCGATGGAGACGCAGACTTTGCCTGGGTACAACAACGCCGTGTACTTTGTAAACTGGTACGTCATCACTGGAGAAGCATACGCCCGAGACTTACCGTCCGCAGGGGCATCTACGGGCGAAACTTTCAGCCCAAGGACCTTCCAGTGTCAAACGTCACGCACGTCTTGTACGCCTTTATGAATGTTCGGGCCGACGGAACGGTGTAAGTGCCTATTACCATGTGTCGCCCTCTTTCTCATACCATCATAGCTACACTGGCGACTCTTATGCCGACTTGGAGAAGCACTACCCCGGGGACTGTAAGAACACCCTCAATTACCCCTTATTCTGCTGACATCCACAGCCTGGGACGAGACCGGCACCAACGCCTACGGCTGCGTCAAGCAGTTCTACCTCCTCAAGAAGGCCAACCGCAAGCTCAAGGTGCTCCTCTCCATCGGCGGATGGACCTGGTCCGTAAACTTCCCCGCTGCCGCCAGCTCCGCCGCCACCCGAGCCACCTTTGCCCAGTCGTCCGTCACGCTGATGAAGGACTGGGGCTTTGACGGCATCGACATCGACTGGGAGTACCCCGCCAACGAGACCGAGGCCTCAAACATGATCCTCCTGCTGCAGGCCGTGCGGGACGAGATGGATGCGTATTCTAAAAAGCACGCTGGCGGGTACCACTTTCAGCTGTCCATCGCGGCGCCAGCTGGCCCGGATAACTACCGGAAGCTGCATATGAAGGAACTCGGCGCTGTTCTCGACTACGTCAACCTGATGACGTACGACTACGCAGGGTCGTGGAGCACCTACTCTGGTCACAATGCGAATGTCTACGCAAACTCGGGGAACCCAAACTCTACCCCGTTCAACACGGACACAGCTGTAAAGGCTTACGTCGCGGGAGGTGTGCCCTCCAAGAAGATCATCCTGGGAATGCCCATCTACGGGAGGTCATTTCAGAGCACTGCTGGCATCGGCAAGCCTTTTTCGGGAGTCGGGTCTGGGAGCTGGGAGAATGGAGTCTGGGACTACAAGGCTCTGCCGAAGAGCGGAGCCACCGTCACATACGACGACGTCGCAAAGGGCGTCTATAGCTACGATGCAAACTCCAAGGAGCTCATCTCGTTCGACACGCCCGCCATGGTCAAGAAGAAGGTGTCGTGGTTGAAGAGCCACCAGCTCGGCGGCAGCATGTTCTGGGAGGCGTCTGGGGACAGGACGGGCTCCGAGTCTCTTGTCGGCACGAGCTTCAACGCTCTTGGGGGGATGGACAAGGCCCAGAATTGCCTCAGCTATCCGGACTCTCGATTTGCCAACATTGCCAAGGGGTTGGCCTAGGTGACGAGGGATGCTTGTTGGTATTGCGAGCGAGTTTGTTAGTGTTTCATTTGGTTACTTTGTTACTCCAGTTTTCATAGACATTGGCCTTTTTCTGACTTGACGAGGGTATTTCAGCAGACGGCAGTTCATCATATTATAGAAATGTGTTTATATCGATACCATTTATCACAAGTACAACGGTGGTATAATAAAGAAACCCGCTGAACACCTACTTTTGTCCCTGGCTCGTCCGATCCTGCGGCTGCCACTGGCCAAGAATGCGCTCCTCGCTCTCGTTGTCCATCGTAAACCCCTTTGGCACTACACCCGTCACCGGATAGCTCGACCTTACAGACCCGCTCCTGACCGACGTCTTGTTCCCAAAGTCGCGGAGATTAACACTCGGTGAGACCTTTGGACCCCCCGAGAGGTCCCTGTAGCGGCTGATTGTCCCCCCAGAGGAGAAGCGGTCGATGTAGTTCTTGTACAGGGGGCGGCAGACGGGGATGCCGATGCAGATCATTGTGACGGCCATCTCGGCGGCGGACCAGACGATGAGGCCGGTCGAGTCCTTGAGGTAGTTGTCTGTCAGCAGCTTGGGGATCTCTGTAGCTCTCTTTATGCCGAAGCCGGCGGCACTAGACGAGGTTAGAGATAGAAGCCTAGACAAAAGGGGAACTTGCATAATCCCAAGAGACATGCTGCAGAGGATGACGAGCTTTTCTCTCTGATTCATCTGCAATTTCCATATGAAGATCCAAGGCATGATGGCAAAGAATAGATCGGCAACAACACAGGACGCTACACAAGTTAGCATTGACCGTCAATCCACGGCCGACTTACTCCCTAGTACAATCGAAACCCCCAGCTGCGGCAGCTCACACCTCCCCCCCTCGACGGTCCTATCCCAGAGATACCTCGGCGGCGAGCACTGTAGCCAGAAGAAGAACAAGACCAGCAGACTCGCCAGCATCAATTCCACCATCATGAGCCATATCGCCGTCCTATGCCAGCTACGCTGCACGATCCTCAGCAGGAACAGCCCCAGGCTCCACTTTGCGACGGCCATGCCTATCACGTTGAACGTCTGCGCGACGCACTCGTACAGCACCGCCAGCATGACGTGCCTCTGGCTCGGGATGTCGCGCATGTCCTGCCCGAAGCCGTAGTGCGCCGCGACGCCGATGAAGACGGTGAAGAAGACGAGGAACGAGGTCGCGACGAGGTACACGTGGTCGTCGACGCCGTACGACTTTACGAGGGCGGTGCGGGCGTAGATGCGGAGGACGTTGAGGGTGATGACGATGGCTGTGAGAGAGACCATGACTGCGACGACCATGGGGCCGTCACCCCCGAGTGCCATGATTAGAACTGCCCGAAATGACGGTCTCTAGATTCAAGAATAATAACGGTCTCTAGATCCAAGAATCGGGAATTTGCAAATGCAGAGGAAAGACGGTCAATAAACCATGGGGGCCGGCTCACTGCACGGATGGGGATGATCAATCTGCAGCCACTTTGAAGCCGGCAGGGACCCGAGTCATGATAGAGTTTCCTCATTCCCAGCAGCAACCAATAAATCGCATACTCGCAGAAGCATCACCGCCTGTCCAGCCTGGTCAGGCACGTCTGGGGAGAGCAAACTCGAGAGCCGTGATGCAACCACGCGGTGCACAGGGCGTTGCGGGTGTAGTGTAGAGTAATTGCAGGGCTATACGGCAGACGATGAGACTGTTATGTACTCGAGGATATATCATCTGGAAGAATACGGCATGGCACGGGCTGAAACAAGGCATTGGTGATGCCTCTTCACTGCCTCAGTGAGCCTGACTGCCAACATCGATCTTGTAGGTATTGATTCAGGCGAGCATCTGAATCTTATGAGCATCAATTCAGCCCGGCATCTGCGCTATCAGCAACGCCGATCTGGCTCGTAAAAGGAAACCAAATCGCCAGCAGACGGTCCCGGCATCAATCCCCACGATCCGTGACGGAAGAGGACCTCTAGCGCGAGCTGCCGTCGCCGCCGGCCTCGAGCTGAACAGGGTTCGCGCGGCAGGCGCAAGGGGAGGAACCTTGATGATATTGCCGTCCACTTGGATGGTCCATGAATTTACTTGTTACCTGGATCTAGAATCGACATCCTTGCGTCGGACCGACAGATGCATCCACACCGACTAATTCCAGATGGCTTGTGATTGTCATGTCCAGATCAAACTATTTTTATTGTAGAAAAGCTCTCTTCAAGACACTAGCACACAGATCTAACCATCCCATTTATTAACGGCGAGACCAGCCCACCATGCTATTCAGACCCTAAAAGGTAGGCGCCGTCACAGACCGCTTCTTTGACTCGGCCAAAGCGCCCAGCTTCAGCGCCAGCAGCTTACTCGCCGACATCTCCCTCCCCTGCGGCACGGGATCCATGGACCTCCCCCTCGAGACATTCCTCACCCCTGTCACAGACCTATTCCTGCTGCTGCTTCCTCCTCCATCCATCCCGCCCGAAGGAAAATTGTGCATCGACGCGGCAGACGGCGTCCTGGGTCTCCTGTTGAGGCCATTCATCTTCATGTGCAGCGCCATGGTCGCATCGCTCGGCGGTGTGGGCGGCCTCTGCATGACGGGGTACGGCGTCAGGGATCCCGAGCTGGAGGCTGCGCTGAAGGAGCTGTTCCTCGAGGCCGTCCTGGACCCCTGCGAGCGGGACGCGTAGGAGGGTATGCTGTCGATGCCGCCGCGCTTGGAGGCGGTGTCAAAGTTGCGGCTGTTGAGCGACTCGGGGTTCATGCTGGAGAGGGCGTTGCGCAGACCGTCGAGCTGGAAGGGATCGGGCATGGTGCTGAGACGGCGCAGCGCAGACTTGTTCTTCTTCATGAAGCTCTCCATGCTCTCGATGGCGCCGGCGTTCATCCTAGATGCGGCTGTCGCGACTGTGGAGTCCTTGCTGAGATTGTTGCCTCTCTCCTGGTGGATCGCGTTGACGGTCGTGGGCGCCGGCATCTTGGGCCTGTGGTTCATGGTGGATGACGAGATGCGCTCGTGAACCTGCGACAGGAGGTTCTCGAAGCCAATCTTGCGTTTCGAGTTGGCGCTCGACACGTAGTACTGGCTGGACTGCCCGTCCATGACGTCGCCCGTGTTGATGGCCTGCGTGAGGACAAAGAATGTGCCGTCGTGGATGCATCGCCTGACAAACGCCCACCGTGTGCGAGCAGGATTGTGCTCCAGCTCGGGTTGATAGACAGACAGCCTAGCGAGCTGGGCGTAGAACATGGACAGGCGATGAGCCATCCTCTCGAGAGTCTGGAGGAGAATGGCAGCCAACGCAGCCATGGGTGTTCCATCTCCGTCAGCGTCGAGTTCAACACCGGACTCGAGAACAGAGGCGATGCTCTCAAAGGCGTCCATGCCGTTGCACGCCTCCTGGCGGAGATCCTCCAGGAGTTCAATGTCCAACTGCACGCTCTTGGCAGCGTACGAAAAGACACCCCGCTCCTGGAACCGCAGCTCAGACGACGGGTCACAGATGAAGTCACCCAGAGAGCTGATCTCCTTGGTGCTGTGCGCAGCATCCTGGCTCGTCTTTGCACGCGCAACAGTCCCCAGGATGTCGGGCAGCTTCCACGCCGCTCCGGGTCCGCCGCCGCTGGCAAACGTGAATGACAGACGGAGGACCAGCTCCTCGAGCTTGGGGCCGAAGAGCGCAGAGAAGCCGCTCTGCAGGAGCCGGCTCTGGTAGCCGTAAAAGGTCCTGATGGCGATGATGTTGGGGAGGTCCTCCCTGAGCCAGATGTTTGTGATGCCGGCAGGGTTGTGCGAAGAGGGGGCCTCCATGGACGCGCCCATGATCTCGTGCATCTCGAACTGGTGGGACACGAGCGTCTCAACAGTCGTCTTGAGGTACGCGGACCAGAGGTCGTGCAGGGCGGAAATGTCGGCGTCTCCGCGGAAGTCGGGCTTGGGTGACAGGTGCCCGATGAAGTAGCGCGTCAGGAGACTGGAGACCTCGGGGTTGTTTGTATGGGCGAGGTTGTCAAACGACTTTGAGCAGTCGGAGCCGGCGTTGGACTTTATGATGAGGGTTCCTCCGGGGTGCATGGGGCAGAAATCAGTCACGTCGTAGACGCTGCCGTGGACGGCGATCCACATGCGGGATCCGGGGCGGTGACCTGTGTGAAGGGCGAGGTTGGACTGCGAGATGGACGGCAGGTTGCACGGGAGAGCCTTGGGTGACATGAAGACGTCGAGCATGAAGCGTCGCTCGGCAAAGGCCTTGTCGATGATGAGGTCCACCGTGTCCATCGTGGCGGTCCTGTACGTGTACATGGCCTTGCGGATGCCGCTCATGACAGAGTCGAACACGGACACGGACCCGCACACGTACAGGTATCCTCCCAGACCGCCCTGCTTCTTGGACATGACCATGTCGCAGATGGTTGAGCCCTGCTCGATGATCAGGCTGTCGATGTACCGAGGGGGAGTCTCCTTCTCGACGAGGTCGCGAAGCACGCCGTCGTGGGCCAGACCCCGAGAGTCACGGGAGAAGGCCAAGTGGACATCCATGAAGCCGATGTTGACGAGCTTACGGAGTTCGCCCTCGTAGCAGAACTTGTCCCGGGATTGAACACCCAGATACAGCAGGTTGCGACCTCCCGAAAGACCCGAGAGTGCAAGACGGTGCTGCCAGAAGCTGCGGAAGGGCGCGATGCCACTGCCTCCGGCAAAGTACGCGCAGGGGGCCATGGGATCGATGGGAAGCTGGAACGCCACCGGCCTGGACACACCGAGGAGGACCTCATCCCCCGTCATGGAGTTGTGGACGGAGGGCTTGGGGTTGAAGAAGCCGCTCGACACGCCCGCGCGGGTGACCTCCTGGCCAGAGGCAAACATGGAGCAGAGCTTGTACTCTGCGCGGGAGATGGTCAGGTCCACCGTCTCGGGGAGCAGCTCGGTGCTGTAGCTAGAGATGGAGTAGGTCCGGGGAACTTCTAGCTCGACGAGGTCGGCAAGCCAGTCGAGGTTGTCGAGGTCAAAGGCCTTGTCCCAGATAGCAACGGGGGTGTCCATGACGGCTCGCTGGAGGAGATCGCCCAGGGAGCCGCGGACGGGCCACTCCTCCGTGGCGAGGACCTGGAGGACCGTGTTTGACGACGCGTGAAGCAGCTCGTGGACCTTTACGGCGAGGTCCTTTGTGATGGGGGCGAGGTGGCCCCGGCGGAGAATGTCCATGACGGTGAGCTGCTTGTGGGCAGATCGTCTGACAGACGTGAGATGCTGCTCGAACCGCGCCCACATGCCCGTCGTCTCAACAGACACCTCGAGGTGCTCGTCCAGACCAAGCGCCGCAACCATCTTTGCGCACTCGTCCCAGCTGTTGAGGGGCATGACAGCCACACGGTCACCAGGCATGAAAGTGATGCCTGTATCACGGATATCCAGAGACACAAGAGCAGTCGACCGGCTGCGGTCGTTGTCAATGTTGGAAACACTCGCCACCCTCGTGATGTACCGACACTCCTCGAATGTGCCTCGCATCGCGTTAGGCTCAACAGCTAGTTTCCCACGGAACGGCTCAAGACGCTCCTTCATGGCATCCGAGAACTGGCGGTGCGTCTCCTCCCAGGGGCGAGAGGCATCTCCAGCACCGGAGAGGCCGTTTGTGGCGGTGCGGCCCGTCTTGGCTGCGATCTCGAGGATGCCAAACACCTTGTATCGGTGGACGCCCATGAAGCCGCGTTCGCCTGCGTAGGCCTCGACGATGCCCTCGAGGACGCCCATGAGGCGGGGGTCGCCGGATCTCTGGACGAATTCGGGGACCGAGTAGTGGTAGTCGATGGCGGCGATAAAGGCACGGTGGTTGGACGGGAGCCAGGCTCGAAGGTGGATGGCCTCGACTCCGAGGAATGACGTGTGGCTATCATCATCAGTACTGATTTCGAAGGAATTCTTGTAACTCACGTCTTGCGCCCCAGAAACGCGTCCATGACAAGGTACGGAGGGAACTGGAGACCAGAGGCTGCCGGGCAGCGTCTAGACAAGGGCGTCGAAAAGAGTCCCCATCGGACCCATCGGTCGGCAGACACGTAGTTGTCCCCGGCATTCGGGTTCGGGGAGATGGAGTGGAAGGCGTTGGGCATCCTCTCGAGAATCTCCTTGAGTCGGATCATCTCGTGCAGAAGGCCTTCAACATTGCCCGTCATGACGTGCTCCTGACAAGCAGCAATGGCATCAGGACCATGCTGGAACGAAGCTGCAAAATATTAGACAATTCCTTTTGACATGAAAGATCCTCACCTGATGTATCGGCGCAGCCCTTGAGAAATGCAACTTCGGCGCGCTCTCCAAACATGGGCCATCTCAGGTCGGTGTTGTCGAACCGCGCCAGATACGGATACGACGACTTAGGGTCCCTGATCTTGAGGTTGTACGACGCCTGGTCGGGGAACGACAAGTGCGGCAGCGTCCTCCCCATCCTCCTCGAGATCTGGTAGTACGGCAGAGAGATGCACAGCGGGATGCCCTCTAGCTCTTCGCAAAGGTGATCCCCCATCGGGACCTGCGGCCTGCCCCTCGCCTCCGGCCTAATAGCCACGCCGTCCTTCCCGTCGTGTCGGTCCTCGAAGCGGTAGATGGAGCAGAGCATCCCCAGGGCGACTACGGCACCCCAGAGAGCCTGGTCTGGGATGTTGTCCTCTGTCCCCTCAACCATGGGCAATGCGGCGACGGCCTCCCTCACGCGTCCTCGCGCGCAGCATCCCGGCATCCTCTCGCACAGGTCGGACCATATCCTGCCGGGGGACCGGGCGAGCGCCCCGATGGCCTCCTCGTAGTCCACGGGGCACATGCCGTGCTCGACGCTGAGGTACCCGTCGCGCCAGCCGGTGCTGGGGCCGATCTCCTCGGCGCGGCGGAGCACCTGCCGGGCGGGGGCGCCGAGCGCGATGGCGAGCACGTCGTGGTCGTCGGCGTTCATCGCGTCGAGCTCGAGCTGGTCCTTGACGGAGTCGACGGCTTTTCGCGAGGGGTAGCTAGAGTAGAGGAGCTCGTTGATCGACTGGCGTTCCCTGGGCTTGTCAGTGGACGGCTTCGTTGAGTGTTTAGCGCGTACCTTGTTCGGAGCCATTCCACCGTGTCGACGCCCCGAGGAATCTACATTCGTCAGTGTTTTCCCTACACGTCTTCCACATCAACTCACGTCAAACGCCGCGTGAATATCTCCCGGCTGGGCCGCTCCCGAGAACGCACACCCTCGGCGCATCCCATTCTGAGGTGTCCCACCAGCCCGCGATCCCCCAACGGGGCATTGCCCCCCCATCGAGCCCGACACGGGACAAGAAGCCAAAGACATGGCTATTGTTCAAGTCAAAAAGAGTAAAAAAAACAATTAAGGAACGTGTTCGCCGCCAGGGCAAGAGAGAAGCAAACTAGCCACCAGGGCGGAAATATTAGAGCGAAGAGAAAAAGAGCGTTTTCGAGGGCAAAACAAACGAGCCGCTGCAAAAGAGAGTCGGACAGACGAGTGGGATGGCGAATGTAGAAAAAGAAGGTTGATCCTCCCGGGAATAAAAACAAGAATGATTTAGCTGCCAAGATAAAAGAGAGTTTCGGTAACTAGGGGCTTCAAAGTGTAACAGAAAAGCTCCGACGGCCTTGGTCCTCGCAGCAACCTCGCGCATCACCTCTGAAGCACGAAGCAGCTAGCAGGGGCTCGTCTCAGCAGTGTAGGATCTGACACTGGACGAAAACACCGCCAAGGCCGCCACCCCCTTTGGCCTCTGACCGCGCACGGTCGCGTCGAGTCTAATTCAAGCATAGTTCTGGGGTTATCCGAGACGGGAGCTGCCACACGTCAACGACCTGGGGGCTCGGCTCGACGTGCATCCGGCCTGCTCGTGACCGTGGCAAGTTCCGCGGTGCTACCAGAAACAAGGTTAAAATAAGACCTGGGCTGGTTACCGGCGGGATGTGGGAGTGGCTTCCATGCTTGCTCGGCCGATAAAACAAACTGGTGGCCCGCGGTTTCACTACCAGCGCTGCAGTACGTCAACTCGAGTTGGGATGTTACAGCGCGTCGGGCATTGATAGCCCTATGGGACTCTGGCCCTCGGGAATACCGGTCACATTTCCCCTCATTCTTGCAGTTTCACTCGCCATGGCATCATGTCTTGCCAAATGCTCAGCATGGCCTGATGTGCTGGATCATGAATTCCCATGTGTAACAGATCTTGATTGAAGTGACTGATCTTGTCTGCCGACCTCGGACCTCCCCAGTTATCAACCTTCGATCGACAGTCACAGGACGTAAGCCATTTACAGGTTAAAGCGTATGCATGTTGCCAAGCCTGTCTCTCTGCAGGCCAGGGCTGACTTTGACTGCCAAATCTCAGATTTAAAGATGAATCGGTCCGCCTCCTCCCCAGATTGACAGATTCTGCTTCGACTACTGTCTCACCTATTGATAGGCTTTCTCACAACAACGGTGACGACCACAGTGGCCTTTAATTTTCCAGAGCTTACGGTGCTCATGTGTCATCGGGGAGCGGCTCATTTGTTCTAGATTCCGTCCCGCTTATAAACATGCTCAACACTAGCAGCCACCAAATGGCTTCCATCTTCCATCGTCCTGGTAATATCCTGCGGATCCAGCAACCTATTTCGGTTGTTGTCATGTTGGAGATATATAAGAGAGGCGAGTCTAATTGATCAAGTGTCAACTCGAGTTGCATTATCTCAGCATTGGCTCATCCGACGCCTATCTATAGAGTCCTCCCAGTCAGCAACAATTCATCCTCAAACATGGCAGCAGTCCACGTCGGTCGATATTTCTCCCTTCAATTCTAGATGATATCAAACAATCTCGATGGCCGACGATATGAGAGACGTCGTGCGATTATCAACTTTCGCGACGAGTACACGTACCAACGAAACATGTCTCGCAGAAACTCGGCCGTCTTGTTTGACGATCAGCATATTGCCTGACTAGAGGGCATGGGCACTCAAGGTTGACCACGACGTTGCCGCGGCAAGAGCCGCTGAGTAACACAACCCCGTTGGATGGGATACGAGACGACCAATGGCGACTGATCCGTGACCAAGATCTCCTGTCGAGGCTCTGCATTTTCTTTTGCTTTCTTCGTCGCCGATCCAGGAGGCCCAAACACCATCAACCTGCAACACGACAAAACACAGAGCAACTCTGCGGCCTTGACATGTGCTCTCACTGTGGCCACGCAATGCCATCGGAATCCAAGCTATGAGTCGTAGTCTCTCAGCTGTAGAGCCTGGAAGCCACAGCTGTTCTCGTTTTCCGCCCACTGATGCTCTTCACCATCTAGACTATAAAGCAGTAGGTGAATGGCGACCAAGCCCGGAGTCGTGGCTAGTGTTTCATTTTGATAGTGGCGCGCATTGACTGTTGCATCGGCCGGTGCTGCCCTTGGCGGTGTGGCTTCTCGTCGCCCCTGTCTCATATGCCTGGAGATCCTTGTTTTTTTTTTCTGACCATCCGATCTGCTACTTTTTTTAAAGATTCGTCCAGTCTCAGCGTTGACCGTAGGGTAGTTGATTATCGCGATGGCATCGAGTCGAGTGACCTACCCTATACTTCTTGGACTTTTTCAATGTCGAAATAATAGACCAGAATCGCTTAACAGGAGTCTAGATTTGCATAGCACTTTCTGAATGCATGTATAATGTTTAGTGTTGATTGATTTCTCTGTCTGGGTCTCTGAGGTTAGACACGGAATATCCGTTGTTAGATTTCCAGACGAACCAACTTTAGTGCAGCTAGCACAGGTCTTGACATGGCCGGCCTGGCATCCTTGCACACGTGCCGCGGACGACGATAAGGTGCTTAGCGGTGGAGTTTTGAGCACTATTACTGGCCTGTTCCCGAAGGGCAGATGGCAATGGCCCGTCCCGTCTGCTCAAAGCGGAATGTGCCTCCTTGCATTCAACTCCAGGCCAAAACCTCTCTTAGCGAAGCGTCAGTGTTACTGTGTAATCGTATCTTTGGAAAGGCAGGCAGGAACTATCAGGGTAAATCGTCCATTGAATTTCAACACCTGATCTGTAACCATCGAGCTCATGACATCGGCTCTACCCGACGTACCCTGACGGCCCGTCGGTTAGCATTAACCCATGGACCTTCTTCAAGGGGACTGCGATTGAGGGGAAGTGGGACTGGGGCCCGGGTCGAGACTGGGGTCTGGAGCCTTCCGATCCTCCTGCGAGTTGGGCGAATCCTCCGGAATACCAACTTCCTCGTATGAGAGCCAGGAATTATATGGATGCTTGGAGATTAGGTGGGAACGTGGAGGATCTGGGCAGATATTGGAAGCTATCTCGTCGACTGACATGCGGTGCAGGACAGCTGAACATGTGGTGTTTGCATCACCAACTACCAAGTCAATGTCAATATGAAGAAGGCAGAGTTGACTTCAATGCGTCGGAATATCAAACTTGAGTAACTATTTCACTAGCTCGTAGAGGTAGTATTTAATCGATGGGATAGAGAATGAAGGGTGCTTAAAGATGGAACTCACGATAACGGCTAAAACTGCTGTTGTACGGATGATCACGCTGTTAAATAGCAAGCAGGGGTGTTTTTCAACTTCCTCTTTTGAATTTAGCAGCATGTATACTGATCCTTTACAGAATCATGCCTCCCTTCTCCAAAGAAGGCATTTCCAGGTTCGATTGACGGCAAGAAACAGGTATAAGAGCAGCATTCTCTCAGCTATTTCCCATCTTCTCTGGATCCAGAGCACATCACACTGCCCAATCTTGCCTCCCTCTCCATTCTTCAAACACCCTATCCCACATCTTCCACTCCAGCCGTCATGAGACTTGCCCCCCTCCTCGTGGCCCTCCTGCCCTCTCTCGGCGGAGCCGTCAAGTTCGAGCTCATCACCGGCAACTGCGACACGGGCTTCCACCCCGACGTCCCAGGCGGCTTCGCCGGCAACTCGATCAAGCGCGTCGGCGACGGCGGCTGCGCCGGGTGCAACCTCTTCACCGAGCGCTCAGACGGCGTGTGGTACGGACGCAGCCCGTGCAACCCCTGCAACGGGGGCATCATCTACGAGTTTGTGCCCAACGGCAGCGGGAGGAACATCTACCGGGCGGGGAACAGGAACAAGATCATTGGTCACTGTGAGGGGAGGAACGGGCCGTACAGTACTTGCAACAAGTGGAACTTTAGCTGTCTGGGCACGGTCCGATATATCTGCTCGGTTGACGAGTGTTAGCGGATCTGCTGTGTGTATTACCGTCCTGGGTCTTTAGTTCTACTAATAGAATTCCTAGGTTGATATGGAGGCATGACGGGATGTAGCTGAGATAGTCGTGAACTACAAGGGGTTTCTATTCTAGGATATGCGGCCTTAACTTCTATATACAAGTATCGTTCCATTCGCACTCATGCTCTGCTCCCGTACAGCACCCATATTAGACCTTCTGACTCGTACAAAACCTAGGCCCATTATCCTTCCAGTCACAGTACGAAATCCAAATCTGCACCGCAGCAAGCACACTCGCTAATATCCCAAAGAACGCCGCCGCCACCAGCGCCACAAACGTCAGCCAGAACGTATGCCTAGACGCTCTCCTCCTCTCGGCCCACCTCCCAAGCCAGGTGATGGGTGTCGGGTCCTCTGCTTCCGCATATAGAATGTGCAGTCTCACTCCCCAGTGGGGGAATCGAGCAAAGAGCTCGCGCCGTGTCGTCAGAGGTCTCCCGTAGATGGTGTCTCCGTGGTGGCTTTTGAACGGCACGGAAAGCCGAGGGTCGGCGATATCTGTACTCTTCTTGTTGAAGTGGTAGCAGCGAGGTTTGGATCTGATCTTTCTGTCTAGCCAGTGTCGGTCTTGTGTTGGAAAGAGCAGTAGAATAGTTTGAAGAGTTTCGTAAAGGAACCTCGGAGTGTAGCATCCCCTATGTGAAGGGTCAGTATAGGCTCGTGAGTGGTGAATCCCCAACTTGCCGCTTCAGACTGTCACAAAGAGACAACTCCCACGGCTCCTCCTTCAGAGCTTCGTACGTCATCTCCAGAAACGAGGCCAAGTCAAAGATCCGCAGAACCTTTGCTCGACGTCCCACATTCAGCGTCAAGTGATCCGGGAGATGCCGTGTCCATTCTATCCGGACATCTGCATGGGCATCGAGGTACCTGGCACTCAGATACTTGGGCTTGATGGGCGTATGGGGCTCCTCGGAAGAGTCGTAGACCGGAAAGGCTTCCTCAAGAAACTCTTCCAGCGACTGTGTCTCCCTCCAGTCCAGAGAGGACTGGCCGACGAGGATCCTTCCAGGGCCAGTGCTCAGGTTGATTGCAAACAGTATCTTGACCGTGGTAGCCAGCTCGTCATCGCATTGCCTTCTTGACACAGCTTGGGAGCTTGTCAAAGTCCCGTATGAAGGCTCGTGCTGTCCACCGGGAGCAGGAACCGGCGACAAATCCTCGTCCATGACATCTATCCGAGTCAGGGCTGGCATTAGCTGTGCTCGTGGACGATGAGGGTGCTGCTTCAAGGTTTCCGCGATTCTCAGCAGGTCCTCGTTGGTGGCTCCCGCTCTCCAGCCATCCTCGGCTATCTGGTGTCGGCAGTGATCAAGGAAGGCGGTGAATCTCGCGGCCCGACGAGAGAGGTCTAGACCCCAGATACACTCTGCGATATTTCTCGGGTCGTCCAGGGTGGCATGCCGTCTCCCTTGTGCAGGGGCTCGGGAACTCATTGCTCGTCGCTTGGTCTCGGGAATCTGACGCGGCATTCATGCCCAACACTTGGGTTGAATGCACGAGAACGACCCTGATGTGGTCATTCAGCCGACTCCACGTGATGCTCATGTCCGTGGCGGTGGCAGTGTAGGGCCGCATGTGCACTTTGACCCCAATGCTTCCGACGCCATTTGATCTCTCCTCGCCACGTATCCATCTCATCAGGCTGCACAACATCATTCGACCCCTCAGGGACGCCGTGCCTCGCAGGATATCCTCTGGATGAAAGAGAGCAGATGCGCCCCCAAAATGACTCTGCGGTAGAAGACGGGGCCCTAGCTTCCACGATTGAGCTTCAGCGCATCCAACGAGTGGCGAGCCGCACGCCCGACCAGGCTGAGCCGTCGTCATCACCGCCCCCCTCGTCACCGGTCATGGCTGCTAGGCTAGAGTCTGCCAACGGCACGGGGACCACGATCCTCAACAAGGTCAATGGGCCTGGTCTAAACCCTCAAGGTACCAACCCTCAGAGCCCGTTGACCAAGACTAGGTTGCCAACGGCCCTTGTTAGGTGATTCCTCTTCTAGAGACGGTGGTCCATCGATCAAGATCACAGTCGAGGTCAAACCACCGGCCAACGTCCTTAGACGCCTCTTCTCCATAGAGACCACCTCCATGTACAACCTCACCGTCACAGAGGTTGACGAGTTCGATGATCAAGACGCCGAATTCATGTACGAGCGCTTCACTGCCTTTCTCGAGGAGGCGTCCAGAGATCGAGCCAACCCTGAAAACGACCCCCTGCACTACTTCCTCGGCCGCACCCTCGAGCTCAAGCAGGTCCTGCTCCGATCGCCGGACCCAAACGAGAAACCGGTGCCGTACATCCTCTTGTCGGGCGTCCGAGACGAGAACGAGGTCAGAATTCTGCATGCTTCGCTATCCCGACGAAAGTTCAGGAGGATCTACTTTCCTCCCCTGTACATCTGCTACGAGTACCAGCAGATTCGGCTGACGGCGGGGGCCAGCAACGAGGAGTTTGCCCTGCTGCGGTTGAACTTGAGCAATCTTATCGGGGCACCCGTCACGACTCTCTGCGGCGCGCCCATCGAGATCGGAACTGGGAGGGACCGTCGGGTCTCGACCATCGGTGGCATGGTGGAGGGCCCACATGAAGATACATGCTATGCCCTTACCACTAGTCACCACAGCAGCGATGAGTTCCCGCCAGATACCGAGACGTTTTTCTCTTCACTGGATCTGACCGAGGACGACTACGTCCATGACATCCCCTCGCCACTCGTTGTAGACCGGAACGCGGACCGCCAGGGTCACGGGCCTCCCCCCGACCAAGACACGGGCAACAGCACGAGTGTAAACCAGTTCAGCCCACCGACTCCCGCGGGAAGCATTCAGTGCACTGGGATAGACTGGGCATTGCTCAAGATGGACCGTCCGGACCTGGCTCGGCCCAACATGGTCGACGAGAGCGCCCTGGTGGGCGCCAGGCAGACCTCCGTGTCAAAAGCCCCAATCTACTTTGGGGAGCTTGCTCTCAAGCCAAAGTCGGGTTCTGTGAGCGGGATCGCGGCCGGGACCGTCGTGAGGAGTGCTCGGCTCCTCAAGAAACCAGCCCGCCTGAAGCATCCGTCTGGACCGTGGCTTACAGTTTGGAAGGCGAGGTTTAACCTGAGCCCTGATTCTAGTATGAACTCCTATGTCCTGTCTTTAATGTGCTAACCTTCCCTCAGTGTTGAAGCGAGGCGACTCGGGGTCCTGGTTTGTGGACACTGACACTGGTACTGTATATGGCCATGCTATGGCTGCCACGGATGAACACGTCTACCTTCAGCCCCTCGTGGACGTCCTCAACGATATCCAGGCCAAAGAGGGCATACCTCTGAAGCTGGCCTCGCCTTTTGGACAGTTGGCTGATCTTGCCAAGCTCCACTACTCGGGCGGAAACGTCGGCATGGGCTTTTACTTTGCCATGCGCGGGCTCGACTCCAGGGCCACTTCGCGATCATCCGAAGATGCTTCGACATCGAGACTGCTACGCAGGATCCAGGAGCGCCATATGAAGGATATGGATATAGTTGTGCAGGTACTTATGAGGACAGGTCGATATGTTGCACAGGGTCTTCCTCAGGTCCTGGGGGGTGCGCATCAAGGCGAGATGGGGGATCCCAAGCGTGTCCTGCCGCTTCTGGAGGACCTATTTCACGTTGCGTTTCAAGACGATCCGCAAATGGAACAGGAGGAAACTCGACCGGAGGATGCCGAGGATATTTCCCACGTCGAATGTGCCAAAGAGTCGAAGACCATTACGAAAAGTCCAACATCGGGGAAACGACCCACGATCGAGGGAGATGTGCTAGGAGAAGGAGTGCTGAAGAAGGCATACAGCTGGATGCTACGGATTCTTAACCCAGCCGGTATTGCCGATGAACTCGATGTCATCATGGTCGGTCTTCCGGGCTCAGGCAAGACTACCCTTATGAAACACCTTGCCAAAGACGACCAAGCAGATCCGCCATCCCGCACCGGCTTTATCGTGAAGCAGATCCGGAGGGATTCCGTGGTTGTGAATCTTTGGGAAATCAGCGGACAGCCTCGCTTCCGCCGCCACTGGGAACGATACTGCAGGGGGGCATCCTGCATCATCTTCGTCGTCGACTCGTACGACGTGACTGGGTTAGATGAGGCACGAGCTCAGCTGCATGATTTGATGGGGAGGGAGTCCCTTTGGGGGATCCCGCTGCTGGTGCTGGGGAATGAGAGCTCTGAGGGGTATAAGCGGAATAAGATTACGGCTGATGGGGTGAGCGGCCGGCTGGGGCTCAAGAGTTTGTTAAGTGGCGAGGTTTTCTGTTGTGGGGTTGATGTTGCGGAGGAGAGGAGGTTGGAGCTTGTTGTGAGGTTTTTGCTGAAGCTACCAAGAGGATAGAGGTAAAGATCTAGGGGCTTGATTTTCGCCTTCAAACCCGAGTTAAACATCCAGCCTATTAAATCACGGGCACTAGATACTTAGCCAGAATTCAAGGATAGATGGGTATTTTCTAAACACAGGCTGGCCTTGCGCCGTCACGACTCACACCCACAGCCCGTAGTCGCAGGCACCTAAACAACTCTCTCCTGTAAAAAATTTTCC
>JABFEP010001378.1:0-10049 GCA_013618265.1 Fusarium albidum
CCTTCTTCCCATCATCGAGCATCGTCTCTGCTTCTCTTATCTCTGCTCCCCCCCAACAGTGCTACCTACCCAACGATCCCCCCGCTTCATCCATCCATCTCGTGATTGCTTTGGCATGCTCTGACATGCTCTGCTTCCCCACTGCCGACTTGACGTCTTGCTGGAATGAACTGGGTTTGTGTGGGAATGCCTGCGGCCCGCGGGCCTCGGAACTTGATTTCATGTGCTCGTCGGGGCTGGTCTGATCATCCCGGAACCTTGCGTGTGCCGGCCCATTGTTGCTCCTCCCCCTTGATTGATGAATCCTCTCCACTCTCGTACATGCTGCCCCATCAGCTGGTACCTGGGGTTATCTCGATAATCGTCTGCGGCCCTTCAGGGCTGATCAGAGTCATGTTGATGATCGGTGTCCAGGGCTTGGGGTGCAGATGGCCTTGCTCGAACCAGAAATCACACTCTGGGGAGAGCATTGTTCTTGTCATGCAAAGCATCATCCGTCCGACCCATGTCTGAGCCTTCTCAGGACTCACGTACGTAGACAGATCTTCACGATCCAGACTCCGAAGTGTGATTTACCGAATTCCAGGTGATCATCCGTCCGTCGACTGGAATCGTGTCCATATCCACGTCAGGCCTCTATTGACATGAGACTGCATGTCCACCCTCGAACGAGGACATTTGCAGACGTGCTGGTATTGCCGTCCTGCAAGTAATTACCGCCACTTGGGCAATGAATCTGGTGGTGCCCGAGTCGGTAATTAGACATGCTGGGGTTTACATGATAATTGATATCACGGCCATACGTATATCAACACAGCTGCCTGACCCAGTGGAAGTCCACTGGCAAGACCCGCAAAGTACTATGACCCGATATCCCTCTCCTTGTCCCATGTCTGGTGATGCCCATCTGTCACAAAATCCATACCCTAGAGCCATCTCGTGAACCTGTCCGCCACCCCCGACGTTGAGAAATGGTTAAGCCACTCCTGCTTCGATGAGGAGGTTATTCCATGACTCTTGAGAATTAATGTTTGCAAATGAAAATCAAAAGCCGGGTGAGCATTGTCCTGACATGTTTATCTTGGTTCGTCTTGCTACCTATTGCATTGACGGCCTGCAGAAACATGCATGGCTTTTTAATATTGGGAATAAGACAGCTTTGTCTCCCAGCGTGCCAAGTACATGATTTCTTACTTCTTCATGAGAATCCCCTTCAGGATTCAACAAACTGTGCAAGTATCGAAAAAGACCCGTCGAGTTGTCTATTCGGGGAGTCGTGTCCCTCTGGCTCTTCCTTCTACTATCTTACTCAACACGACCTGACCAAGTCGCACGTTCTTCAAGTCATGAAATTCATGTTTTGCTGTACAATCTGTGTCATCCTTATCTCCCGTACATCGAGATAATCCAAACTCAGTTCGACTGATGGCCAAACCAGCCCGTATTCTGACGTGGAGCAGGTAGACAAGATATCTTGATACGACTGCGAGGTCAAACACACATGCTTGTTTCTTGTTATATATCCACTGCTCCGGGGACTGTTCTACAGTGTAACCAGATAAAAAGAGGAACAAATTTAAAGTCCTCGTAGCTGTTGTGTACAAGAGCCGTGTCTAAACTATCCACGAGTATAACAGTTGCCTACTTAAGCTCTACCTACGTACTACTAAGACTATCTAACTGACTACTCGGTCACCCTTCGTCGGATGATCAACTAACTAAAAAGATACACCAGACAAAAAAGTCGGCAAAAAACATACAACAGCAGGGANNCCGACCCAACTACTAATCCGCTCCTCACTGGCTTATCTATGGGAGAGCGGACGGGATCCCGAGCTCTACAGTGGGTATGGTCGTATGTGCTAGAAATAGCTGCTCGAACAGCTCAAGAACAGGATCGCCGAGATCAATCAACGAGAGGTTGGCGATTTCATTGTCCGCCTTGAACTGATGACATCAAGGTTGCCGTCTCGCCCCATGCCGATCCCCCCGTCCGGCCCGGATAGCCATCGGAGGCGGGTGGGCCGGATCATCTCGGCAGTCGGGAATTGGCGCCGCCTCACTTTTTGGCAATCCATTGGTATGCTTGGTCGGGCCTGATTTTGCGAAGACAAAGGTGGAATTGAGGGGAGTTAACAAACACCGTCCGAAACCACGACGCCACCATCCAGCCCAGCCGCGAAAATAACAAGAACCAAGAAAAGAATGAGGCAGTCTGAAAAGAACCCAAACGAAAGAATACGAAAACTCCCTCCCCAGGACCAGCGAACCGGGGTGTCTACCCTCCAGTCCCAAGTCCGGCCCACCAAATGCGATGACTGCACAAAGTCGTGAATGCTCCGCCATGTCTGTAATACTCCGCCAAAGCTCAATCCCCGAAAGTGAGGTTGTCAAGTCAAGTCAGTTGACCAGGGATCCCAATCTCCTGATACTCCGTCAAACAGTGCCGTCAATGTCGGCGGCATATTGGGGACACAAATGCCCTTTTTCTGGCCAGAAAGAGAGAAAACCCCGCGGGATCCGAGACGCCATAAGAATGTAGTCGGAAGGAATAAAGAGGTAGTAATGGTAAAATCGGGGTCTCGTGAGAAGGGAAGGTCTAAATCGTCGTGCGGTCCGGGGATGCGATCGAATCGGTTGCTGGCCTATTGGGGCAGCATGTTCTTGGTCTCTTCCTCGGTGAGGAAGATTTCGTGGACGGGGTCTCGGCGGTTCTCGAGGGGAACGTAGTCGCAGTCGATGTAGGAAGGGAGGAAGATCTCTGTGAGGGACAGTATCAGCCCAAGTTCTGGTGCATCACATGCATGGCTAGATTGCAACATACCCGGGTTCCAGGCGAAGCCCTGGCTGGAGGAGAGGTAGGATATCTATGGCAAGCCCGTGTTAGCGTGCGCTGCTTGACCATGATATGTTGTCTTGCCGTCTCTAGAGACAACGGCAGGGAGGGGCTGATGCCACTTACTAGGCGAGGAGGGCCGTCCGGGTCGCCGATGTTAATGACGGTGCATTCTTGCTTCGAGAGAGAGGAGCCTGAAGGCCATGTCAGCAATGCTGGGGTACAGAAAACTATGGGTGCGTCATGATGCAATCGTGTCATTGTCGCTACAGTCACGTCAGGTGGGGGAAGGGAGCATCCAGCTTTGACGTACTCAGGAGGCTTGGTCGGCGTGCATGCAGCGCCTTGTCCTTGCCGGCCGAAGGCGGGGAGCATGAGGGCGAGCTCGAGTACGGGCTATTGGCGGAGGAGCCAGCGCCCTTGTGAAATGAGGGTGTAGCCGAAGGGCCAGCAGGAATGGCGATGGAGGACGACATGGTGTGAGGTTGTGTGTGAGAAGGCAGCGACCTCAGGCCGGGACCGGGAACGAGGGGTACTGTGTGACGGACGTCGGCCGAGTCGTGGACAATCAGGAAGGGAGAGGGACGGAGGAGCTCTGTTGAGGATGGAATGACGCAATAGGGAAGAGCCGGATGTGCAAAGGAGATGAGAGACGGCGAGACTCTAGAGAAGCAGCTGCTTATATGGGCGGCAGGGAGAGGGAGAAAAACGAAGACGAGAAACGGAGGCCGACAGATGGCGATGTTTCGAAATGCAAGTGACGGGTGACTTGTCGACTCCCGGCCGCCGACAACCAGTGAATCACTGCCGCATCATCCCGTGACGGGCGAGTGACCCGACGCCGATAAGCCACACCCAGGCGCCTCAAGAGGGAGGGGGAAGGAGAAGCCCATTTTCGGCCAACGACGGCAGGTACATCGGTTTACTTGAGACGCCACATCATGGTACTTGTCTGTTCATCTCCCGCTCCCCGTTTGGATGAGCATCCAGCGAGCCATTTCTGGTCCGGTCTCGAAACACCTCATCGAATCGACCCAAAGTGAGTGTCGATGTACAACTTGCCGGGCATTAAGATGCCTCACCGAACATCGCGGGGCTGCCTTATCAGTAGCAGATATCGGCCTATCGTGAAGTGGAGCTTGGCCTCACCGCAAAGCGTCCAGGGATTTGGCTCGTTAGTTAGCAGTCAAACCACTCCAGCTTCAGGCTTCAGCAGTCTCTCGGCACGCTGCGCCAGAGCCTCAGAGGGGCAAAGTACAGCAGCAACATCCACTGTAGCTCCCTTGTACCTAGCGTCCACGTCCTTCAGGGTCCCCACGCTGTGTGGAGGCAGTTTTGTGGAGGCTGGTGCATCTCCCCCGAAAACCGGCCAGTCTCATTCGCCCAGGCACCATTGGGGGTATTGCAGCCTGGGAGCCTTGCAGCCGCTGCAAGCCACCTCGCCCCGGGGGGGAGGAGCATCGTGGACCAATCAGCATCGCCAGGGATGCTCCCATTGACGGCTGCTTGACGTCGTGCAGTCACGTGCTATTTTGGTGAGCCTGCGATCGGCGATGACTAAGCCTGCCGCGCCAAGTGACCTTAGCTTTGCCATTGCTGTCGTCGTCGTTGCTGGCGCCTGGCATCGTCACGAAAGCAGCTCCATCAACCAAAACGGCAACGACCAAGACTCCTTCTCCTCTCACGAACGAGATCGCCCAAAATCCCCCCCGCGCAGTTTCCTTCTCGCCTCTACCTTTCCGACCTCCCTCACACAGACCTCTCCGCACACCCAAGGCGCAAACATGGGTGACGTCGCTGTCGAAAACCCGGCAACCCAAGTGCTGCCTCACAAGAGGGCCGCGCCCTCGACCATCCCGACCATTGACAACTTTGAGGGCGTATCGACCGATGGCGGAGATGACTATGCGAATCTCAAGAAGCTCCAGAGGCAACTAGAGTAGGGTTCTCCCATGTCAGGCATTACTGGGGTGGCGGGTCGCTGACAGCTTTCGTACAGGTATATCCAGCTGCAAGAAGAGTACATCAAGGATGAGCAAAGGTATAATCAACGCGGCGTGAAGGCACAAATGCTTGCCCATCGTGCTAATTCCTTCCAGGAGTTTGAAGCGCGAGCTAGTGCGAGCTCAAGAAGAGATCAAGAGAATTCAGAGTGTACCACTGGTCATCGGCCAGTTCATGGAGGCCATTGACCAAAAGTAGGTCAACCCTGTTGCTGCTCCCATCTTACTCCGTTCTCGAGCTTACCCGCATTCACCCTTCACAGCACCGGCATCGTCCAGTCCAGCACCGGATCCAACTATGTCGTCAGAATCCTCTCCACCCTCGACCGCGAGAAGCTCAAGGCTTCCTCCTCGGTCGCCCTCCACCGACACTCCAACGCCCTCGTCGACATCCTCCCTCCCGAGGCCGACTCCTCCATCGCTATGCTTGGCTCCGACGAGAAGCCCGACGTGACATACGCCGATGTCGGTGGCCTGGACATGCAGAAGCAGGAGATCCGTGAAGCCGTTGAGCTCCCCTTGACACACTTTGACCTCTACAAGCAGATTGGCATCGACCCGCCCCGAGGCGTCCTGCTGTACGGTCCTCCTGGCACCGGCAAGACCATGCTTGTCAAGGCTGTCGCCAACTCCACCACCGCCAACTTCATCCGGGTCGTCGGCTCCGAGTTTGTCCAGAAGTACCTCGGCGAGGGTCCCCGAATGGTTCGCGACGTGTTCCGCATGGCCCGCGAGAACTCCCCCGCCATCATCTTCATCGACGAGATCGATGCCATCGCCACCAAGCGTTTCGACGCCCAGACCGGCGCCGACCGAGAGGTGCAGCGTATTCTGCTCGAGCTGCTCAACCAGATGGACGGCTTCGACCAGACCTCCAACGTCAAGGTCATCATGGCCACCAACCGCGCCGACACCCTCGACCCCGCGCTCCTCCGTCCCGGCCGTCTCGACCGAAAGATCGAGTTCCCCTCGCTGCGCGACCGCCGCGAGCGCCGCCTCATCTTCACCACCATTGCCAGCAAGATGAGCCTCGCCCCCGAGGTCGACCTCGACTCCCTCATCGTCCGCAACGACCCCCTCTCTGGCGCCGTCATCGCCGCCATCATGCAGGAGGCCGGTCTGCGCGCCGTCCGCAAGAACCGTTACAACATCATCCAGAGCGATCTCGAGGACGCCTACTCGAGCCAGGTCAAGGGCACCAGCGACGAGAACAAGTTTGACTTTTACAAGTAAATCGTTATTTTTATTCGCCTCACGTTTCGCTCTTTTGTATGTCTACTGTACTACATGAGTCAAGTTCTGGGTCAGGGGCGCCGCGGCTGGAAATCTAACGGAGGAAAATCCAGATCATGGGAGGGTTGCGAGGAGCAGACACGTTTGGGGGTGGAAGGGCAGCATAGACATGGGATTAATCAACTGGCGGCAGGGGCAAGAGCCATTTGAGCCCCCGTCTGATCAATAGAACCGATGGTGTTGGACTTGATTGCTAGTGCCCCCAACGTGACCCCGAACTGCAAGTCTTGAATTGTGCTGTGTGGTGGGCATTGCCAGTGATGGCTGTGAGATAGGATTGACAAGTTGGGCTGTCAACTCGGATCAAGGTCAAAGGGTAGGCCAAAAAGTAACTCACAAGTCTGGGCTCAACTCCACAAACCAGCATGTTACGTACGGAACCATGGATGACATGGCATCGTATCTTTTCGCGCTCAAAAAAAATGGGTATATTGAAATAGAGTTCCATGAAAAAAACAATCCACTTTCCTTTCACCCCCGTCTATATATTTGCTGTAGGTATCTATGTCGCGACATTCCTTGACGCCTTGGTTCCCGTCCAATCTGCCGCTTCTCAGACAGCAGCAAGGCCAGAACAGTCAGTTTCAATACACAAGTCCTCGAAATTCCGTGTTTCTCCCTTTTTGGTATCCCCGCTCAAACAAATCTTTTGGTGTCCCTTCGCAACCTGTCTATTTTTTGAATGGACCCGTCCTCTCTCTCTGTCTCTTTGCCAAGAGACTCATCCTGTTTGGGCGAGGTCCGGACCATGAATCCGAGAGCAAAGCAACACAAACAAACGCTGGAAAATGGGGGAGGGGAATCAGAGGGGAACAAGTCCCGAACAAAATGAAAAATCCAGGGGGCAACGCCGTCTGAGCCGCTCAAGGCAAACAAGAAAAAAAAATAAAAGTACAGTCATACTAGGCTCCTGTGCTGTCGGCAGCTGGGGTATATCTTCCCGGTCTTGCGGAAAGGTGACGCGGCGCGACAGAGAAACCTGGCAGAGGCATAAAGAGCGTTCCGGGGAGGCCCATGGCCAATCAACCGATCTAAGATGTTGACTAAAGTCGTTGCTCATGATCATCATTACCCATAAGCCATTACCATTAACCATCTAGATCTCCGTGAGATAGACTCGTATATATGTATACGTCAAGTCATGGTGCAAAAAAGACACGACCAGGAGCCGAGTCGAGGAGAGGGACCGGATATGCAGCCGGTCCAGGTTGATTGGTTCGTGGAGAGTGATATTGGCAAGGCTGATGGGGGAAATTCCGTGGCAGTCCGAGCATCCCCATTGAGCCAAGTGATGGAGAAATCCACACCGGTCAATTGCTCAACAGGGATGGGTAGCCGAGGCAAAACGTATAGATGCATGCCAGTGGGCATGAGCAGCTCATTACGAGCTCAGAGTGACACCAACTTCAAAGAGGAGGTGAACAAAGCGTTTGTGCAACTCGATGAAGATATCTGGTTGTCCGACAATCTCCGCCAGGCCACGGGCTTTGGGGGCCGAGGCACCTGGCCCACCACCCATCCTTCGGGTGAACCCGCTGCCGCCGGTCAGGAAGCTGCTACCACCTCGATCAGGGGGGCCAGTGGACTCGACTGCTGACTGCTGAGGTGCATAGCCACCCCCGTAGATTGTGCTCCCCATGGGCGAGTTCTCGGCGGCTCGCTCAGCTTCCGCCTCAGCAAGCTGCTGGATCCAGGTAGCGAGGTCGCGGAAAGCAGCAGCGACCACGGCATACGTCTTCATGGCAAGGCGCTCCCTGTGCGTGCTCAGAGCCAAAAATGCGTAGACGCGCTTGTGGCCACGGGCGTGTACATCAGGAATCCGAAAGATGTAAGCGGTAGTGTAGCCTGCCAGAGCGTCGCCGAAAAAGATGGGGCCGCCTGTGACAGCCGAGCCGGCGCTTTGAGTCGTGACAAAGGCCGGGGAAGTCGCCGATAGGGGTGATGTGGGGGTGGCCGTAGCAGGGGCCCGGGGTAACGTCTCGAAGGACAGGGTGCGCAAGCATGAAGCGCGGATGAGGGAGAAGGAGTCGGGCAGGACCGGATCATGAGTCGAAGTATAATCGACATAATGGACGTGAAAAGGGGTACGCTCTGCTGCGGTCGAGGTTCCAGTCCCGGCGCTTTTGGCGCTCGCACTCGCGCTGGCGCTGGAGCGAGATGTGTTGCGCGAACTGACCGAGGGTGTCATCCTCTGGCGCGGCCGAGAGTCCTCATCTCGCTCGCCGTCGGTGTCGCTGGAGGTTTGGGAGTTGGGAGGCGACGCCTGGCCACCGGGACCAAATACCCGTTCCGCGGGCGCGCGTGTGCGCAGGGTTGGCCCCCGGGCGTTGTTGGCAAAGTGAACATTATTCGAACCCCCCTGTTGCCGCGGGGGTAGGGTCATTGCGCAGTTATCGCAAGGACCCTGTTTCTTGGTGACGGTCTCATCATAGGTTCTTCGGAAGCTCGAGTCGCGTCGCGAGTGCTGGGACGGTGCTGGCCGCGGGCTCTCAGGCGGAGTGTCGATGGCGGACGGAGTTGCTGCAGCGCCCGCGCTGGAGGATCGCAACAGGGCGGCGCGCTTTGCTTGGGCTTCTTGCTCGGAGGCTGGCACGGAAGAGCTCCGGGAGAGGTTGAGGTTGTTCAGCGCATCGTTGAGGGCGGTCGAGGAATGGGACGTGGGTCCGGTCGCGTGCGCGCTCGATCGTGGTCGGCCATCAGCAGCATCTATGCCCTCCTCGAAGCAGACGGTGCATGAGGCCGGCAGGCCCTCAGTGACCATCAGGGGGGTCGGGCCATGGAGGTCGCAGTAGTGAGCAAGACATAGCTGGAAAGAGGACATTAGCTGCCGTGTCTTGCGCATGTGTAACAGGAAGCCGATGGGCGCCAGTGCAGATCAATGTCAAAATAGAAAAAGATGGCGCAAAGAAGAAGTCAAAGGGGGAAGCGATTACGGCAACAAAGGGGGCGGTTCTGGATGATATTTCAGATCCGCTGGCCCATGACGTTATGGTGTAGTTGCTGTTGCAGGGATGGCTCATGTATGGAGAAGTACAAGTAGGCAGAGAGAGGTTGAAGGGGGTGGGTTGCAGAAGGGAGGCATCTGGAAGGCAAAGGGGGGAGGCATGGTAATATAGAGGAGCTCGGGAACAAAGCAAAAAGATATATGGGGGAAGAATATCTTGTTTGTCCTCAAAGCGACTGTTTTGCTCGCCCTCTGCTAGTCCTTATCACGGCAACGGGCCGCTCTCAGGGTCATGGGGCTGGAAGTAGGGTAGTGATGTGGCACTCGGTGAGTTGGGATGCCGAGTGGGAGGAACGTTGATTGCTCGAGGCATCCGACGGAGCTGGATCGAGGGCAGGGCAGGGCAGTCATGGTTGAGCGGTGAGGCGGTGTGGATGTATGTGTGCGCCTGTGTGCGCCTGTGTATTGTTCGTGCTGGGCAAGGGTGTGGGATCAAGTATATGTGAGTGGGATGCGACGGATAGAGGGTGTGCGTGCGTGTCAGACAACCGACAGCAGACAGGACAGCAGGCTTGGGGTCCGTTGACGAGGTACGGCAGACGGGCCGTCGCCGGGCAGACTGCCGGGAGTGCTGAGGGTGTGGGAAGGGAGGCCAGGAGGGAGAGGGAGGTCTAGGGGGAATCAAGGCAAGGGAAATGAAGAGTCGACATGAGACAAGACATGGTTGGTAGTGTAGGGATAGAAATGCCTGATATCTGATAGGAGGCATCATGGGAGCATCGAGATCTGGATGCAGCAGAGAGTTTGGACCCAGCGGGACGGGCAGCAGATGTCTGAATAGACACAGAAGGAAACAAAGGCTGGGGGGGGAGGTGAGTGCCAACGAAGCGGGTGTCAGGGTGCTGGGCAGGGGTCTGTATTGGGGAGCGCATCTGGAGGGTACGGCCATGTGAAGTGCATGGCGTGTGATGCC
>JABFEP010001381.1:0-16717 GCA_013618265.1 Fusarium albidum
GGGGGGGGAAAACGGGGGCCAGCCGCCGCTATGGTCGGCCGCCATGAACGGGCACGAGGCCATCGTGCGGCTGCTCCTCGACCGGGGCGCCCATCTCAAGGCAGCGGACGAGTGGGGCCAGATGCCGCTATCGAGGGCCGCCATGAGCGGGCATGAGGCCGTCGTGCGGCTGGTCCTCGACCGGGGCGCCCATCTCGAGGCGGCGGACGAGTTTGGCCAGACGCCGCTATGGTTGGCCGCCGAGAAGGGGCACGAGGCCGTCGTGCGGCTGCTCCTCGACCGGGGCGCCTATCTCGAGGCGGCGGTCTTTTGGGGCCAGACGCCGCTATCAATGGCCGCCATGAACGGGCACGAGGCCGTCGTGCGGCTGCTCCTCGACCGGGGCGCCCATCTCGAGGCGGCGGACGAGGAGGGCCATACGCCGCTATCGAGGGCCGCCGAGAAGAGGCACGAGGCCGTCGTGCGGCTGCTCCTCGACCGGGGCGCCCACACAGAGGTGGCGGACGAGGAGGGCCGGACGCCGCTGTCGTAAGTATATGGACCATTGCCCTGGCTGGGTTCTGTTAGTATGCTCTCGAGCAGAAGACTGGCTTAATACCTCAAGTTCTGCCTCAAGGATATCTCTGGGCTCCTTCAATTGGTAATCAAATTGTGTGCGCTCCATGATGGATCAGGAAGAGTAAAATGTTTCCGCTGGAAGTCCAGAGGATTAGAAGAGCGGATTGGGACAAGAAGGACGTCTGCTTATGTACCAATAGGTTTACTCATCATCAACTACTTCACCTGCTACGGGTGAGGCAGACTTCCAACAACGGTCTCGCTCGAGCCTAACTGCAGCTTCATTCACCACTCCTGTGTCAGCCTAGCATTGTTCCAAGTATGCAAGGAAGGTGAGCTAAGGCTCGATAATAACCCCTTTTCTTACGTCTCGGAGAGATCGGTCAGCATCGCTAAGATTCTGTAGTTTACTCTATCCGGTGGCATTTTGGCTCCCTCAGGGCAGTAGAGACCTGCCACAGGTCCGCCATCAACGGCGAACCCCTGATAGATTCTCACTGCCACCCTTCTCCGCAGTTCGGCATGAGTCCTCACAGCCCCCTCGGCATTCTTGCATCGGAAGCTCCGAGAGATATTTGGCGCAAGCAGGCATGCCATTGCAGAGGTGCTCTCGGGTAAAGGTTGCCAACGTCCCTCTGGTCAGGGGTTGGCAGAGGCTGTCAGTGAGACAGGGGCTAGCTTATCCCTGGCAAGTCTAATTGACACTCGGCTCTCACCACACGGAGAGGAAGCCTTCTGATGCTGGCAGGCTGAGGTTGTGCTCTCGTACGTGGATCAGTTATCATCCATGCACGCCACAGCTCTCTTCCTCGAGTTAGCCCATGCACGAGGTAGGAAAAAAGGCTCAATTATCCGTCCAGAGCCTCTTGGTGTTTTGGGGATCAGCGAAGAGCCAGGGGACGGGTTTCCCGAAGGCCTATCAGACCATTAGCCGACATGGGGATATGTACACGTCCGGTTCCTCCTATGGATAACTTACCCACCTCGCCCATTCTTCATTCGTCTTTCGCAACATTATTCTAAGACCTAAGAAAGATGGCCTTTACTGACCGCATCGTTATGAATGGCTTGCCCAAGGAGGTCGCCTCTCTGGATCAGAGTCATCATGAAGCAGAACCCACTCCAAACGAGATCGCAGTTATCGGGGAGGACTTGATAAATCACCCACGGAAGAGGCCTCATGAGTTACGTCTTTGGTCTCACAAAGATCCTGAAGCAACTCCAGAAGACGATGGGTCTCAATGTTCAACCCAGCCAAACACTCCTGGCCGCTACGAGGGGTTGGAGTTGCCCCACGAAATTCCACCCGATTCTGCGCCACTGCCTTCGCGGGATGGCGGCCCTACAAGATCAAATCCTGAGGTTAGCAACGTCGTTGTGTCTGTCCAGTTTTGTCGATGCTTTCCGTATGCTGGGGTATTTGGGCTGCTCCAATAAGAGACGGAGGCGGAGGTAACAATACTGGGATCGAGGCTCTAGCCAAGGCAGCCTGGAGGGGAATAACCCTTTACTGAGACGCATAGAAATGGGACCAAGAGTGACGATGCTAAGAACGTGAGGAATTTTGGTTGATAACTACAGCCAACAGAAATACCCCAGGCGTCAACCATGGGAAGCGCCTGGCCGCTCCGTAGATCTTTCTCGACCAACCAGAGGATAAAATTAAACCTTGTTAATCATGTGTTGTCTTACATCTAGTAACACGAAAGGTCATCCACGCACGGCGTGAGGCGTAAGAGTACGGCAAGAAGGAAGACCATCTTAGGCGGCTCCAGAGATATCACGAGCTCAGGGGCTCACTATGCTATTCTTATCAATCAAGGTCGTATTCAAGCGTCATATGCTCATCCTTCGTACGAGACGCTCTCGCCGTTCTCCTGAGGCACAAGCATGCGCCTGCAACTTCACATTGAGAGGCCTAAACTCCACCATCTGAATAAGCAACCACCTAGGGCAAATGCCTGGGGACAATCAATCAGTTCTCATGGTATAGATCCTATTGTGAAGTCCACAGGAGCCTTGGCACAATTGAGGAAACATACAGGTAATCAAAATGTGATGCTGTGTGTTTATTGCCAATTTGACAGAAGTTTGCTTTGAGGCAAGAATACGTAACGTGAGTAAATGAGCTAGCATTGGGGAGACCACTTTGTGTATGTGGGGTTGTTCTATTTATGTCAGTTGCAAGGGGCCGAAACGAGAGACGGCAGGCCCACATTTCTTGTTGGCTCACCCGAGCTCACCCCGAGCTCAGGTTAAAGCAGCATCAACTCAGGATCATGGGCGAGAAGGAAAATCATGGGCGTCTAGATTCGTGGTAGAGTATGGTTGTTATATATGTATATATGCAACCATACCCACATTTGCGCCCGAGCTAAGAGATATGAAGCGAGTCCAGCCATCAGAAATCCTCCAATTTCCAGCCATGCAGTCTCTTCTCAGTTTCATCTACGATTGGCTGTAGCTTTTGCATAAGATTACAAGAGTGTCTTTTTCGACCCTTGTGAGAAGAAAGATCACCAGTGGCGTACCACTGTGGTGATTGGAGATTAGATATACTTTGCAAAAGACCTTCGACACTGTAGCCAATATATGGCTTCCTTGGTAGAGGGCCGTGGCGACTGATCTTGTGCATCTCTTTCATCAAAGAGCCAAGAAGCATAGATGAGCATTCGAACGAGCAGACATCTTTGTCGTTGCAGAGAGAATTGCGAAGATTGTCGATCGCTTCAAGAAGTTGACCAATAATATTTTGTCGCTTTTCATCGATCCTCTCTGAGAATTGCATTAGCTATGGCATAAGACGTGAGCTGGAATTTACCGACCCAGTATGCCCGCGATTGGGAGATCAGTCGTCTCGAACGGACCTTCGCCATGTCTCAGAGCTAGTACTGTCATGCTTTCAAATTGTTCCGGCCATCTGAAAATCCACGCCGCGCATAGATAGAGAGTGGACTCTCGGCTATAGGAGATCGGAAGGCCACTCTCCATTGTATTAAGCCATCGGTCGGCGAAAATTTCGACTATCTCGTGACATTTGTAATAGTCGACAATAGTGGCAAGTTTGCAAAGCGTCTCTAGATCGAGAGACTTTGGCACTTCTCCATGATGGCCGTGAATAATATTTAATAAAATCAGAAGAGCATTTTTATCCCAATCGCTGGCCGCTATCGAGCGACAAGGCTCATTGGACGGAGTCCCTTCTTTCCATGGCCCATCCAGCATTGCCCGGAAGACAGGAGAAGCAAGTTTTAGGTGTTTTGAAGAGACTTGAAATCGGACCTCAGCATGCTGGGGTACCTCCAGCTGGTTCCTGGCAGGGCTGTAGGCAGATGCAGCCTCGCCAGTGGTGCCAACTGATATGTTGTTCGCACGTGCAGTCGTTGGCAGAGGTTGGAACAGGGTTGAGGCTGCAGCAGTGGCAATCGGACTGGGACGCGGCGGCTGCGAAAGCTTTGTCTGAAGTTCCCTAAAGGACTGGCTGAGTGCTGCAGTTTCCAGCATCATTGAAGCGAAATGAGGCAGAAGGATCTGCGTATTTGGTTTGTGAAGAACCAACTCCAGATCCGCTTGTGGGTCTAATTCATACGATGAGAGCGACATCATGGAGGTGAACCAACTTCGCCCACTGAACTAGAAGAGGGAATTTAGTCATTTTTAGCCGTGAGCAGGTATAGATACTTACCAAGTTTGGATGACGTTTGACTCAATGCAGATGAGCACCGGATGGATGCAATAATCTTGATAGCACTCATGGAGCTAACAATAATTTGCTTTGAATATTGAAAGCAACGAGAAAATTGGATTTATTTGAGGTGCTCCGAAGCGGGGAGTGCTGACGTGTCTGTTCAATCAAACCAACCATCTGTTCACCGCCTATCCCCCGCCTCCGTTAGGCAGCAAAATGCCTCATTTTCTGTCGGACTGGTGGCACAATGCACTGCGTCAAAGACGAACAAGCCGTGCACGATGAGGCCGTCATCCAGACAGGGGTAACCCCGGTCTCAGTCAGGCGATCCCGACATACCCCGGACGACCCCACAAAGATCACCTGGCTCATCTCCTTCGACCGCTCCAACATCACCTTCGGCACCGACACTCAGGGCGATCCCAAGGAGTTTGATGTTGTCGACGTCCTCCGTCGATCTGGCGGGGGTCGTTCTCGCGTGACCCAAGAGTAGAGATCAAATGACTTCACTATTCTGATTGATTTGGGGAGAGGTCTTTGCGAAATGGAAGTTGGCGGCCCTTAACCGGCACCTTGATTCCAAGAGTGGCTGGCACATGATCCCCTCTGGTGACACTCATGTTTCTGATGGAGCTCGCGGCTAGATCTAATCTTATATGTTGATCTGCAGAGGGGACCAGTCCCCGGAATTCGAGCTCCTTACAGACGCTCGTGACTGACGTTACATCCCAAGCCCGAGAACCACCAAACCAGGCTGCCGCTCCATGGCATGCAGATCCATCCATCCTCCTCGACGGGAAACAGGTTCAGGTCGAGGACTATTCGCCCATCACCAGATAACCGCAGCGACAGCTCTGTAGATGGACCGACTTGTAGCGGGCGTCTTAGGCCGTCCAGACGGATCTGTCCAACGGTCCTCTTCCGGCCGTCCCGATACTGCAGAAGCAGGCCAACGACGGATACCCGGCCTCCTAATTCCAGGTGAGGGGCGTAACAGGGACTGACCTGCCAGACGCCCGTCAATGGAGCCGACGTGTGGAACATCAGCTCATCATATCCCACTGGCGGATAGATGGACCGCGGTCGTGCATCTTCGGGAAGGCTTGCGTTGGTTTCCCGGGGCGGAGCAGACTCAAAGGCAATCTGCCTCACCCCTGTCCAGGATTGCTCGATGAAAATACGACTCGGGTCCTTCCCAGGCTGGTCGAGAAGCTCCCAGTCGAGGAGTGGCACGTGCCGCCTCTGTTCCGGTCCCAGGAACCAAAGCCGATTCTTATTCGTCCTCATCTCCTGCGAGTCAGGAAGCCATTCTTGGAAGTCGGAGAGGGTGTAGCTTACAACAAGATCAAAGTTACCAAGAATGGCCGGGCGCTTCCAGATCTCAGACACCCACTCGCCTGCATCCATGGCCATGTACAGCCAGACGCCTAGTGGGCGCTCCGCCATGAAATCCTTGAAAATGGACAAGCCATCTTGCCCCTTTAACCAAGCGTGGATGGTGAGAGTGCCGCAGCTCCAGCAGGCGAATAATGCCTCCAGGTCTGGATGGTTGCAATCAAAAAAATTGAACCTTCTCGGATGACCTACGTCGTGGGGGAGTTTCATCAAGGCATGATATCGAAGAGCCTTTGCCGGTCCTTGCGCAAGAGCCCAGTAGTTCCGATCCCCGACATTGATTTCCCCCAAGGACAACCGCCTCAGTTTGTATCCCTGCGCAGCTGCGTCAGCATGGTGATTCGCGTAAGCCAGACAGACTCTATCCTACATCAGTTTCCACCCAGAGTCGAGACTGGCCTCCAACCGGCAACGTCTCCCACCAGAGACTCGGACACGGCTCTTGGTCCGCCACTCCCGCCTTTTCGACACCGGAGAACCGTATGAGCCGCATTCCCAGATGGTCATGTCCCACGTGTAAGACGCGGGGACGCATGCCCGAGCCCAACCTCACGGCTCGTCCCGTCTCGTCGGGAGGCTGGTTTGATAGCGCCCTCACGTAGAGCTTCCCTTCGAATGAGATATACTCGGCCCAGATCCGGTCATCAAGGTTGATTTGGTAGGTGGTTATCGAGAAGCCCAGAGACTGGGCCATGGATATCTCGGAGACCATGGTCAGAAATGGAAGACAGTAGCCAACGATCCGATTTAGTATTTCCTCTGGTAGCTTCTTCCTCGTCTGGCAGAGGGCAAAGTCATCGTCTAGTTGTTCCGCAGATAAACCCTGTACTCCCTGGCGCAGGGAACTATCAAGTCTCTGCTGTAGCCAGCGATGGCGGCGTTCAACTTCGGACAGAGGCGGAGAGTACCCGTACGAGAATATCCCGAGTACGCTCTGGAGCTTGATGCGCGGGAAGTTGGCATTGCTGAATGATAGATGGCATTCCAGGTGGCATACACTTGAGAGCAGGGAAAGGGGGGTTTCTGCCCGGGTTGGAAAGTAGCAAGCCTCGTCTTCCTCTTGGTCCTCGTCCTCGGAAGTTGAGGGAGGACAAGTGGGCGAGGAGGAGCATGACGAAGACCGAGTCCTCGCGCCTCGCTCCGGCATCTCGAGGCCGGTCCTGAAATATTTCAGCGGCTTTGACAGCCCGACACCATTGCCCACTGGTTGACCTGTCAGCCGATTCTCTCGATTGGGAAAGGGTGGCAGCCTGACCGACGACAACATCCTCCCCCGCGCCGAAGGGAAACCGGCAAAGACCGCACCAAGGCCTTATGTAGTTGATGCCCGATGATGAATCGCTTGACATTGTGGGTAGGATGGCAGCTCTAGCAACGTTGAGAGAAAGTAGCGAGCTAAGGGAAGACAAGGTAGAAAAAGTGCTTTGCTTTTTGGAATGCATGCTGACTGGCTCACCCCGCGAACTGCATCATCGAGGTGCCCGTAGTAGATCGATCGCACGCTTGAGCAGACCAGAGGCAACCACTAACCCAGTGATTGTGTATCCAAGTGTGGGGTATTGCCTCGATTTTCAGTACATGCATCAATCATGCCAATGGCCTTTCTGAGATTTAAAAACACTCGCAAAAGCGCTGCTACGTACGTATTTAGTTATTTTCGCCATCAGGTAGGCGGCGGTTTGCTACACCAGTATGTCTCATCCCTCTTATGACGATAGTGCTTGCGTCCTTCCCGCCTCCAATCATCCTTTTTAGTACCAACTCGCCTCCTATTAGCATCGTTGAAATAAAATATATTCGACCGGAAATGATGCACTTCTTCAATAAACCGAACCTTGATGCCATTCCTCGCCTCCTTGTCTCTGACCTCTTCCCCTGGTTCGTTGACTTCTTCTTCTAACTCGTCGTCGTCTTCCTGTTCCCATTCTTGTTGTGGTTGTGGCTGATTCCTCCACTTGATCGGTTGGCTGGGAGGGGGCGGGGCAGCAGGTTGAGTTGTGGCAAGAGAGGCCCAAATCCGTCTCGGCTCGGCGCGGTAAGAATTGAGGTTGACTGGGTCTTTGATGGCGTTGATGAAACTATAGAAGGGCTCTCCCGCAGGGCTGTGGATCGGAATGAATTTGGGGTAATCTGGAAAGAACGGTTCCATTTCCCTTTGATCAAGATGAAGTATAAAGGCCATGAAGTCGGAAGAATGGAGCGACATGGCCATGTATAAGGCGGCCGGCTCTTCACCATTACCTTCTGGGCATACTTGGAGGTTTGGTTGATGAGCCCCTGACGTGAAGCGCCCCTGCGTTTCACTTCAAGCGTTGCCCTTATCGCCGGAGAGTGATGGTATGTAGTGTCGTAGGCGTAGGGAACGATGTCGATGAGGTCTCGGCCGCCATCCGGCGATTGCTCACAGATTGCAGCGTAGCCATCTTCCATCCGGAACTGCGTCTGGCAAAGCCCTTGCCAGAAGGCTGATGCGGCCCACTCAATATCATTGGTGTACATCCTCGTAAAGAAGGCTTGCAGCAATGGATACTGAGGGAGGGAGACTAGCCATGGTCTCTTGTGCTGACAAGCCGGGCGTGATTGATGGGCTATTGTATGGTTGTTGCGGCAAAGAAGTAGCTAGTAGAGCTGGGGAATTGGTGAATGCTGCCGCCGACGCCCTAGTTGTATTTATACTCATGCTGTGCGGAAAGAATCAGGTCGACCGGTGCTGGATTAGACAGAGATCGGATCGGGTTGCGTTAGGTAGGGTTGGGTTGGATCGGATTGAATTGGATTGGATCGGAGTCACTAATATCTCCCATCGCATTGGCCCGGCGTGCGTCATACGTAAGTCCCCTCTTTCTCCCACCAATGGTTGCCATTGGTTGGTAACTAGGGGCACCTAATACGCCCCAGGCTCACATAAGAAAGACGACCAGAGAGGCAGTCAGTCTCAACAGCGCTGGTAGAGCGATTACCTTCTGGTCATATCGCCAAAACCCCCCTCCCAAACCCTTATGACCCGGAGCAAGAACAGAAAGTTCGCCAGAAAATGGAACACGAA
Organism: Fusarium albidum; assembly: GCA_013618265.1. Taxonomy (NCBI): domain Eukaryota; kingdom Fungi; phylum Ascomycota; class Sordariomycetes; order Hypocreales; family Nectriaceae; genus Fusarium; species Fusarium albidum. The sequence continues at coordinate 8,688 of JABFEP010001381.1, forward strand.
TTTAACGTCTATCGCTTCATTGGCTCAAGTCCGTTCATCCCCAAACTGATTGACTGGGATAGCAAGTCCAAGACATTGGTTCTCGAGGACCACGCCAACGGAGACCTAGAAACCTACTTTCAGGACCATTGCAAGGCCGATACCGATACTTGTGGGGGCATCCAAATCCGCTCACACGGGGGACCGATTTGGAAGCCCCCACAAGTATAGCTAACGGAAAAGCGGCAAACCTGAGACGCTACTACCGGAAGCGCCCGGCCACTCCGCGGATGCTTCTTGATCAACCCGATTTATCATGAGTTGCCTTCCATCTAGGTAATATGCTACATTGGGCATTCATGCGTGGCCTGAGGCGTAAGTATACATTTGCCGTACACTTACGCAGCAAGAAAGGCAGTAACCAGAGATATCAGGAGCTCAGGGGTCCACTATACCATTCTTATCAGTCAGAGTCGTATTCAAGCGTCATATGCTCATCTTTTGTACAGACGTAAACTCGACTATCTTCATTAGCCACCGAGAATTCCAACCAATGTCTACTCGCCACGATCATCTTGGGCCTCCACCATTATACCCGACCTTCTGTCTCAAGGAATGGCCGAGCCGGCATCCTTCCTTCCCGTTGATCTCGGCCGTGTAAAGATGCCTAGATGTGGATATGCTTGGCTCAGTGTTGTGGTCAGCAGGCTAACTGCGACATTCTGATTACCAACAGGGCGGATTGAGGTGGTCCATAATTGGCAGAGTTGGTTTCTTTGGGTTCTATGGTGATGGGGAACCTGGCCGTAGGCTACATTGGACTTACACTTCACCCACCTGAATAAGCAACCACCTAGGGCAAATGCCTGAGGACAATCATTCAGTTCTCATGGTATAGATCCTATTGTGAAGTCTACGGGAGCCTGGCACGATTGAGGGAACATACGGGCAATCGAAAGTATGGTGCTGTGTGTTTATTGCCAATTTGACAGAAGTTTGCTTTGAGGCGAGAATACGTAACGTGAGTACTCCGTAAATGAGCTAGCATTGGGGAGGCCACTTTGTGTGTGTGGCCGAAACGAGAGACGACAGGCCCACATTTCTTGTTGGCTCACCCGAGCTCACCCCGAGCTCAGGTTAAAGCAGCATCAACTCAGGATCATGGGCGAGAAGGGAAATCATGGGCGTCTGGATTCGTGGCAGAGTATGGCTGTTACATAGCATAACTGGGTGGCTATGCATCTCTGCCCAAGCGGCCATGTTGGTATCAGGTCCTTGAGGCAAAGAAACCGCCTTCTTTTTTACCGTGGAAGCACCCTGCCCTTAAAAGTGCAAGCGGCAAATAATATCAAGGAAAAAAAAAACACACTGTATTATATTTCAACCGACTTGAGCTGCTAATAGTTCCTCGCATAGAATTTAACCCCTATCCCACCTCTCTACTTTCTAGACCCAACCCGACTCTGTTCCAGGGAATAACCTCAGCAAGTCCTTCAGCACTTGTCTCCCCGGACGATGACATTCCAGTTAATCTTGTAAAAGACCTGGCCGGCAGTGTAACCGCTGACATCGTAGTTCGCCTGCTTCCGGCACCTCTTCAGGATGAAGTCTGCCCCGTCTGCGATGCTGCCGAATGAGTAGAGCTCCTTGGTGGTGGTGGCCTGCCTCGGTATTGGTGATTGTTCTTCCCCCGTTTTATCAAGAAGACGGAAATCCAGATGACGAGGCCACTTACATCGTTGCACCACCAGATGGCGGCGTTGTCGCTGCAGCTCACCCTGCCGCAGTTGCCCGGCCCGGGTCCGTTCTTGGGCTTGCCCGAGACGCCCCGGAGATACCTGAAATCCCTCTGGATGGAGAGAGTCGAGGTCATGGTTCATCTCCCGAAGCAGTTCCAGCTGGACCCGGTAAAGTCGGTGCGCTTGACGAGGGAGCTGGACTCTTCCTCGGCCAGATACTGGGCATCCCAGTCGGGCCTCGACCTAGGACTGGATAGTTGTGCTTGTCGATTGAGACTCGGTAGTGGTAGGAAAATGACCGAGGCGGAGCTGGCTGACACCCAGTCCAGCGTCTTCCAGACCTAAATCAAGGGCCATCACTCATCAGTACTAAACCAGCCTGTATGGAGTGTCTTCCACTGGCATGCATCTCGTCAACGTGGATGGGTTGGTCAAGACTTGCCATGCTGGGGAAAAACCTCTAGAGAAAGCTTCTCGCCTGACCACTGGATCTCGCTTGCGCCATCGGAAAAGACCTTGACTTTCGCGATTTCTTTGGCGTCGATATGTGCCGCCCCTTTTCTGATGCAGCGCAGAGCAAACACACATCGAGGACAGCCAGCTTGGGTAGCTTGCAATAGTTCGTCGTAGGTGCAGGCGTGTTCATCGCTACTGGTGCAGCACTCTGGGAATTTACAGGCAAGGCAAGCCATCGGTCAGCGTGGCGGTGTGCAGTGAAAGATGATACCGCATGCACACAAGACTCGCTGAGATGCTTAGAGATTCACCTCATCATGTTGACACGTGACCTGCTGCCTAGACGACTTGATGGGCCAGCGTTTCACATGCAATTCACTCTTTCCACCCTCACCCTTCTTCACCAGCTTGGGCACAACTCAGACATGATGGCTGAACTACTGAACTTCCCAGACGAGCTCCTCACGTTCATAGCCGAGCATGTGTCCGAGCAAGAGCACACCACACTCTTTGACATGGCCCTCGTCAACAAGCGCCTCAACAGGATCGTCAGCCCTTCACTGCTCGTCCGCCAGTGGAAAGGAACTCAGGGGAACGAAGCAGACGCCTATTTTGTGGGATACACGAGTCCAAGGGTTGCTGAGAGGGTTGGATGGCATCTGGTCGGGTGGTGTAATTGTTGTCTGCAGTACCCGGCTTGGGTCCGGCAAGGGTCGAGTATCTAGTCGGGTGGTGCATTATCAACCGTCCGTAGTGCTAGTCGGTAGGAAGGGTTCAGCACCATGGAGGGTGGTGCATCAGCATGCTGTCTGCAGTACCCAATGGTGATGCATTGGCCGGATGTCTGCAGTACCCGACGTGGTTCCTGCGAAAGGTCTGGCGCCATGTCGGGTGGTGCATTGGGTGGAAGGGCCCAGTAGCATATCAGGTGGTGCGCTGGTTGATGGTCTGCAGTACCCTGCTTGGTTCCTGCGGAGGGTTCGGCACCAGGTCGGGTGGTGCTTTGACAGGTCGTATGCAGTACCCGACTTGGTCCGTTCGAAGGGTCCGGCACTATGTCGAGTGGTGCATTGGCAGGTTGTCTGCAGTACCCGACTTGGTTCATTCAATGGGTCTAGCACTATGTCGGGTGGTGCAGCCACGGGTTGTCTGCAGTACCCGGGTTGGTTCGTTCGAAGGCTCCGGCGACATAGTGATGCATTGGTAGGTTGTCTGCACCACCCGACTTGGGTCCTGCGGAGGGTTCGGCACCAAGGCGGGTGGTGTATTGGCCGATTGTCTGCACCACCCGACTTGGTTTCCTGTCGTGGCCGCCCCTCGCATTGGTCGACTGCACCTCGATCAATTCCTCATCGCTCCTCGCACCTCGGTCAATTGGTTCGATCATGTATCGCTCGTCGCACTTCCCTTCATTCATTCTGTGCATCGCGCATCGATCAATCAATTGCTCCATATGCGTCACGGCACCTCGGAGGATTGAACTCGGTTGATTGCATCGTCATCTCCGCCTCTTGTCACACTATTTTCGCTGCTGGCCACTGATCTGCGGTGGAATCATATCGCGGTGGTGCCGTCGACTCGGTTTTCCTGTAGGCGGTTCAGCCGCAAGGCAGGGTGGTGCATTGGCAGGTGGTCTGCGGTACCCGAGTTGGTTCATCCCGAGGGTCCGGCACCATACCGAGTGGGTGGTGCATCGGCAGGTTGTCGCGGACCATTTCTCTCATTGGTCGGCCCCCTCCGTTCCGGTCGAAATGTCGCGGCCGAAATAGCCCGTGCGCGCCTTGTACCTTTTTGGCGCGCGCCCCGCGGCGCCGGTACGTGGCCCGTGTTCCGTTTCCGCCGGAAGGGTGCCGGGCAATAGGGGCTAGGTGTTCAAGGTTGGGCAGACTCGTGCTCAGGTGTATGAGTTCGGGGTTTGTGATGAAGCTGTGTCGGTCGTGTCTCCAGCCCGGTTCATCCTCATGCACCCTCAACCGCCGTAATGTTGCAGCGAACTTGGTGATGCGCCTGGGTTCATTGCCGACACGATCCCAACTCGAAAAACTCAGCATTTCCAGCGGTGATGCAATATCATCCAGCAACTCCATCTCGTATGAAGGCAAATCAAGGGCCAGCTCCCTGAGCATGGTGAGGTCGGGTGCCATTGCGGTTGCTAGAAAGTCTGGCACGTCGTTCAAGCGTACCAGTCGCGACCAGTCAAACGTACTGGCGCAGTGAACCGATTCCCTTGTCTGTATGGGATACCCCGTGTATGCCGGACCGCCCCACGGATATTCGCGCAAGCCTAGCTCTTGGAGGGGAGGCAGCTTCTCATCGCCGGAGAGGCCCAAACCACAGTACGGATCCATGGGGCCGGCCCCAAAGCATGTTCCGCGAGGATAGTGCACATCGATCTGGGGAAGCCTGGCGAGGTTTGGGCACGAGAGCAGAACACGTTTCAGAGCGCGCATGGTGTCGAGGCACATGTGGTCATTCATGTCGATGACCTCCACAGAGAGCGTGGACAGGTTCTGGTTATCCTCGAGGTTGCGCAAGAACATGCGTGCTTCATCATGGGGGTCTTGAAGGGCATTGCAGCTGAGGGAGGTGTGCAAGCGGACCGGATGCGGGCCGTCGCGAGGCAGAACCGTCAGGATGTCTGATGGGATGGGCACCAACGTCGATCCGGCATGATCATTTGCAAATGCTGTGCTAGGTCGAGCAACATGCCACTCAAAGTGTCGCAGCCCCGTCATGGAGGGCATCATGCTGACGAGACGGGCCAAGACTTGGTTGCGGTTCTTGCCGCCTTGGCTGGGTGTCTTACAGGCGACGACTCGAACTTCCTGGACCGCAGCCGCATGCGCGAGACGGCTGACAAGGCTGAGGCGGTCGAGCGCATAATCCGGCCTGTCGAGGTCGATGCGCAAATGCCGGTGTCGGGCATAGCGGGCTTGTCCGTAAAACGACGAGCTCACCAAGGCCACGGCCTGCACGGCTTCAGGGCGCACGTGCTGGAGGAAGTCGAGAATGCCGTGCACAATATCATCGGGGAGCTGCGCCACGGATGGTTTGGTGCTGTCCAGCGGGACTGGGCTGCGTGTCTTGATTTCCACCTTTTTGGCGGGCGCCTGCTCATGAGCAGTCACCTCGGGTTTGGTTTTGGCTTTGGAGGAGGGACGACGGTCCAGGCGCAAGTGGCGGGTTAATTTCCGTGGCATGGCGGCGGCGAAGCACAAACAGCCGTGGAAGTTGCAGACGAAATGGCTCTCAAGGGGATGAAAGACTGCGTCGAGTACGGGTGCAACACCAGAATAGTTGGGGAATCCGAGGTCAAGGGGAGGAGGGAACGTGGTTTGTATTTATTTCCAACAAGGCTTTACTAGACGGCCCCTGTGGGGTGTGGGGGCCTAGAGGGGTGCACTGTACGATCTATTAAAGTCCACTATATTTCCTCAGTGATAATCAACCCTAACGTATCGTATCCTCTTGCCCAATTCTCGACCACATCGCATACCCAAGAACAGCGTCCATCTATTCGATCTATTCCGGCCTTCCATCTAAATAGAAGCCGGTGGTGTATTGGGGTAACCCCACGCTGTATCAGGAGATCGACACATCTCAGCAAAAAGGCGATAACCGTCTGGGTTGTGAAGCTTCTGCTCGTTAGTCCCCGGGGCTGTTCCGCCGGTAATCGGAATAGTACGCAATCCGCGTGCTAGTTTGTACTGCTCCCGGAAGCCTGACGCGTTATCAGGGTCTGGGCGGGACACGTCAGCCAGTGTAGACCACACGCGAGAGCTTCGATGGCTCCAGGGCAAAGAACTTACATCCGCCTTCTGGTGGAGGCCTGGGGTCCCGAGCATGGCCCACGACGTGCACCATCTCGTGGAGCAGGGTTCCCGCCACTGAGATGTAGTGTGCTATGTAAGGCTTCCTGTTTCCGTCCAGCGCCTCGGTGGAATACCCTTGGTCGAGGGTGGCATATGCTCGGAGGCCTACCACGCGATACTGGTTGGGGCACAGGACGACGCCGAGGATCTGTTCCTCTGGACCGCTGCCGGCCTTTCTGCCGTAAAAGGTCTTGCCCACGTACGCTTCGCGGCCCCGCTCCGTGCATGGCCTGCGCTCCGCACCTATTTCCGATGATTAGTCCTTTCCAGGTGTGTGAGCACAGCTATAACATAGACATACCCTTAAAAATATGAGGGATGATATAGTCAGTGGTCCCTACAGTGCCACCCCCGCCTCCTTCTATGACGGTGGCATGCCACACCGGCTCATCACCTATCAGACGAGAATGAGCCTCTCCACTCGCTTCGGATGCTGAGTCGTCTCAGGGGTCCACTACTCACTAATACCAGGCACGCTGCCTCTTACCATGTCCCGACCGCCGCAGAATAGATATCCTCGCTGGGCTGTGGACACGTCCAAGGTTCCTGCGAGTGCATCCTCGACCTCGCGATACACGCCTGTGTGAGAAAAAGATGCGTTTAGAAAAACTGCTGAATTCTTTCGACGGCTTGGCCGCTTGGGTTGACGTCCACTTACCCGTGATCTCTGCCATGTCGGCATCGCTTGAACTTGCCAATCCTTTGTAGGAATTAAATTTAGCATTCCAGATGAACTCTGCGCTGGCTCCAGCATGTTTCCGAGACTTGCTAGGGAAGGCCTTGTAGCCTTTGAGTGATGCGATTGCGTCCCGAGCGCCTCTGCTCATGTCAAGCGCGTTCGCCCAGACGGCGTCTGGATCGATGGTCATGGGACCTCCTTGAGCAGGAATGCGGTCCGCGGACCAGGCCTCGTCACAGCCAATTCGAGTCCATGTGATGGCGAGACCTTGGCCAAAGGCCAGGAAAGAGAGGAGTATCTTCATGGCAGTCTTCATCCTTGGCTGGAATCAAGGCCACCAATGTACAGTTGGACAAGACACCCGGTTGCCGCGCAAAGGAGCAGATGTGGGAGTGTCGACTGGTTCGGCCACGCAAACACAATGGCCCAGTAGTTACTTATAGAACCCAAGCGTGTGGTTGACCCGTTCGTCGTCCCGACAGAAGACGCGAACCTTTGCCGATCGGGGTTCCTGTACTCCGTCCATCCGTGCTACTATCGCCGACCATCTATAAATTGCCGTGTCAATCTGAAACCGGGAGGATCCATATGACAGCAAGGGCTGGTCCAATGAGAAACGCCATGTTTCCAGCATATCCCCAGTCTGGGTCAGCTCACTCGGACTTTTGTTCCCACAGGAGGCAGTGCAAGGCGTGCACTAGCTAGGCACTTGGGCTGCTGCCACAATATGTCAGACTTCGTATATGCAGGGAAACTCTGATATTAAATTAGACTAAGTTATAAGCATGACCTTATTTCGGCAGGGCTGGCAGAGCCATTATTCGCCCAAAACAGACGGCGGATGCCGCGGGGAATCGTCGGCATCTGCCAAATTTGATCTGATTTCTATTTTGCCCTGCCACCACCTCTGTCTGATTCCCTCGGCCCCCAAGATGAATCCTTCAGCACCCAGAACTGCGTGAGTTCTTTCCTGATTCCATCTGGTTTGCGTCTGACTGCTGTCAATCTAAAACTACGGAATACCATCTCAGCCGCTCGTCAGATGTGCACAATGTGGTACGAAGGATGCAAGTGGGGGGGATTAGACAGGGGAACCAGCAGGTTTATTCATGGATACGTTAACCAACACGCCGGAGCCGCATTTAGCAGATGACAGGCTGGTTAATTACGGCCTCGGCACACAGCACAGCGGGTCATATCGTCTATTTTGGAATTTGCCCAAACCCCGTGCTACCCGTTGACGAACTAGGGCTCATATAAACCTGAGAACATCATTGTCCGCAGTCTCCCCCCCCCTACTAATCC
>JABFEP010001383.1:0-10731 GCA_013618265.1 Fusarium albidum
CGGGCGCGGGTGAAGGGGGCGTAGGAGGAAATAGACTTTCGGGAGGGAGGCATTGGGACTTGGGAGAATTTTCTGTCCCAGGGCTGATGACTGGTCATGCGGCGGGGGCGGCGCGAGCCAAGCATGCCCGCTTACCTATCCCGTGGGTGGAGCTTAAAAAAGAACGCAATTAATACCTGTCACTCTCGACTCTTGCCCTTGACATGGCGGAACCTGGCCAGTAACGTCGCCCGACTCTGAGACACATTCGGGCTGTGCGCCCTGTGAGCGAACCGACGCTTTCTTTATCGTCGGGTTAAATTTGGAACGCTTCCCATTCCAGCCGTCAGGCGGCTCAGGCCCTAAACTCAGCCCTTGAGAAGTTAAGTCCCCCAAGTCCCAATGCCTCCCTCCCGAAAGTCTATTTCCTCCTCCGCCCCCTTCACCCGCGCCCGACAAGGCTTTATCGCGCCTCTCTCGTGAGACCAAGCCCGGGCTAAGTCGAAAGAGGAAACACGAGCTGACCTGCAGGATTCGCGCTCAATGCGAGGGAGGGGCAGGTCAGCAAACGTCGGGTCCCTTGTTCAAGGTCCCCCTTGCAAGGGTTCCTGGCTTTTTCCAGGGCTTTTCCCTGCAGAAATGCCAACTCGCTTGCCGCTTCAATCTCGCTGTGCCGCTTTCTGTTCTTTTTCTCTCTCCACCCGCAGAGTTCCTTGCATTCCATTCCTCACTCGATGCTGACCTTGGCGAGAATGGATGGGCAGAGTCTGATCTCTGCATCTATAATAATACTGGTCTCCCTCTTGAAATGTATCCTTGATTCCCGATGTTCTAGCCTTTGCGTCTGCTCGCCTTCTGTTCTCTTATCAGCACATGCCACTATCAGGCACTTTCAGCTGCTGCATCCAACACCCCCCTGCACGCCCCCGCCACCGCAACGTTGCGGAGATTGGAGCCAAGAGAGATGCTTTGGCGAGGTTGCCTGCTCTTCCCCATTCGCTACAACCTTGCTTGGAAATGCACCGCGTGCAGTTTGCGTCACTTCATCGTCCAGCGTCGGTGCCTTGCAATTCATGCACTCTCGGTTCCTCCGTGTTCATTTAATATCTTTTAATATCTGGCTCGGGGCCGAACTGACATGGAGTCGGGTTCGGGCTGCCGTCCCTCCATGCATCCTTTGTTTGACCCAAGTGCATGATGTTCAGGCACCCGCTGTGAAGATCTCAGTGACAAGGCGACAGGTGGTACTGTGCGGGTGATGTTGCACCACAGGCCCGGCCATTCCGCCTGACCGACGATATTCCCGGCGATGCGATTCGACCGGGGCGGCTTTACGAGAGAACCCCACGGAGCACCCCACCGTTGATGCTTTGTTTTGACGACACTTGAAGTGTATTTGTCACTGCAGAGTTCAGGATGCTGAATTTGGCTATGACGGTTGAATGGCAATTTCCTGCCGATTTATTTCAGCCCACCGCTTTCTCGTCATCTCGCCCAGGGTTCGTCAATTCTATCAATACATCAGGCATTGATACGAGGTACAGTGACCACGACTTGGGGATCCGTGCCCTGGGTCAAAGGCCCTGCATTAGAAGAAACAAGCTGTTTCCGGTATTATTTGACTCTGACTAGCCCAGAACGCCCGTCATTCACGGTGACATGGTGCATGAAACACTGTATACTCTGACCGCAAAGCTGACACAGCTGACTCTGCCCTCGTCTAGTCTAGTGCTTGGTAATAGGGGTGCTCCAGAGCTTCTCCTGCCGTAAGCCGTTCCTAGAACACCGGTTAGATCGGGGATTCGAATGACTCTGGAACTCGGCCAAACCTCGTGGTCAAACAGCAACAGCTGCTGGAGCAGGTCCAGCACCTCGTCTGTAACCAACCGCTCGTTATCAGAGTTGACGAACGTCGTCAGCGGCCGGCTCGGCAGATTGCCCAGGGCCTCGACGTCCTCGTTGTCCAGGTCGATGCTGTACCTTGTCACGTAGCTGTACAGGTTGTCCGTCCCGAGAACGCGGGCGATCTTGATGAGTTGGTCTTGGCGGCTGCTGCCGTGGAAGAAGGGTTCCTTGCGAAACACCATCGACGCGAGCATGGAGCCGAACTCCCACATGTCGATGCTGTAGTCGTAGCGCTCGAATCCGAGGAGAACTTCTGGTGGTTTGAACACGGACACGCGGAGGGAGTTGTCTTGGCCGATGCGGTAATACTCGGATGAACCCCAGCCTACGAGACGAAGCTTCAATGCCATAGTCAGTAATTATATCAACTAGGGATTCTCTCATCTGACCTTTTTGTTTTCATGGTCGATGAGCACATTCTGTCCTCTGACATCTCGGTGCATGACCCCGTGGCTGTGAGTGAAATGCAGAGCCTTGAGCAGCTCGCGGGTATAGAATCGAATGTCAAAGTCGTCAAACCGCGGGAAGAGCGTCCGATAGTCTCGATGTTCAACATGCTCCATTACTATACCGAGCCCTGAGCCCTGTTCTCGTGTTAGTAGATGGCACAGCTCAACAACCTGAGAAGGCTAACCTCGAATCCTTGCACGGAATCAACGAATGAAATGATATTCGGACCTCCACGTAAATGCTTTAGTATCTCTATCTCGTGCTCAATCTCTCCCTGACTTCTCCCGTCTCTAAACAACTTGATGGCGAGTTTGCGACTGGCCGAGTCTCGACACTCGTATACAGCAGCGTGTCTGCCTCGTCCTGCATGTCGGATGAGTTTCACAGCTGATGAAAGGACCAGGCTGATGACGGACCTATACGCTGTGACGTTGACATGTCATAGAATTGATGATCTGGGATGCAATGTCAGATGCGGCTGTTCCTAGCGCGGGTAAGCAGATCGGGCTCACCGGGGTTAGTCTCGGGGATTATTGGCGCCATGGCGGGCGATCGGGGGGTCGGCACAAGTTTAATGACGATGACGCCACGGCTATCTGTGAGAATCCTTATCAGAGGCAAAGTGGTTGTTGAAAGGCGAGACTCTGCAGACGATGAGAAAACCCCGCAAGTCAGCAACGAGCGCGGGAGTTTGTGGCTTGCGGGGCTACAGTAGAGGCCTCCAAACTGTCACGAGATGAATCGGTGTCAGCATCCGGCACATGTCCGATGCGAAAGTCCCATTCACTAGAGTTTAGTAGGAAACCAATTTAGTGAACAGACCTCTTGGTCAGATGTGCTAATTAGGTAAAACACGAGTCACGAACCCCCAGCCCGTCACGGCCGGTTCTACTACCGCAACTTGGCAAAGCTGTAACTTTTGGGCCATATACAGTCCGATGTCTAATCATTTGAAGAGGATATCGACCAGAGACGGGTCTGTCAGATTGCCAACGTCGGTTGCAGCTCAAGAAGGACACAAGACGCCGTCAAAGTATTTGGCCTACATCACTTTGGCTGCTATACTTAAAGTATGGCATTTTCAACTTCTCTGTGATTATCTTGTGTCCTTCGACATCTCTATATAGGTTACATTCTATAATTCCCTTTTCCAACAGAGACAGACAAGACGCTGGGTGCCCATCAAAGCCACGGGCTTCCGGGCAAGCCCAGGCACATCTTGCTATCGATTCCAATCACCGGTTGGCTCCCAATTGCCAAAACTAAGCGAACAGTGGACACCAGTTTCATTCTCATGTAAGAGTTAGCTTTTCACCGAAATATGGTGGTTTATTGCACGTGATGATTCCTGGCAAAAGACGTCATGAGTGGGCAAAACTGCACGTTGATGGGTATCTCGGAGATAAAGGCCGGCCATGTCGTCGCATGCAGGAACGCCATCAGCGTCAAGCCCAATCGGCTGCTTCTCAAGCTAGGCTACCTGGCAGCGGAGAGAATTCAAGTACGAACCTGTTCATGCACCCCAAGTCCGGTATCAAGTGAATGCGCAGGCGGGAATGCCATGGGCCGGAGATATCGTCAAGTCCGGTCTTTTGCATTTTGCCCACTTTGTCACACACACAAACTGTAACACCAGAGACAGTACATCAAGTATATAAGAAGGATCCCCTAGTTGACATTAAATACACAAAAGCCATCTACCACATCTTCACTACTTTGCACTTCCGTCATGCCCCGAGTCTGGTTCATCACCGGCTCCTCTCGCGGCCTCGGCCTCGCTCTTGTAGAAGCCGTCCTAGCCTCCGGAGACACCGTCGTTGCCACTGCCCGACGCCCCGAGCAACTCAACAACCTCTTGACCAAATACGGACCCGAAAGAATCCTCCTTGCCGCACTCGACGTATCAGACGCCGCAGCAGCTGAACGAGTCGTCAAGCTCGCTCAAGAGACATTTGGCCGAATCGACCTGGTTGTCAATAATGCCGGGTACGCTGAAATGGCATCAATCGAGGACGTCAAGCCTGAATCATTCCGAGCTCAGATGGACGCAAACTTTTACGGCGTCGTCAACGTCACCAAGGCTGTGCTGCCTCTCCTGCGACGACAAGGCTCCGGCCACATCCTCCAGGTCTCGAGCGTCGGCGGCAGAGTCGGATCCCCCGGACTTGCGGCCTACCAGAGCGCAAAGTGGGCCGTGGGAGGATTCTCGACTGTTCTCTCCGCCGAGGTGGCCCCGTTCGGTATCAAGGTGACTGTCCTTGAGCCGGGGGGCATGAAGACGGAGTGGGCGGCGTTGGCGACGGAGCAGGTGTCCATCAGCGAGCCTTACCAGCAGACTGTGGGAGAAATGATCAAGTTGAGGGAACGATACTCGGCCGGGTGGTCTGACCCTGTCAAGGTGGCAGAGGCTATCTTGAAGGTCACCCAGGTGCAGGATCCACCGCTTCGGCTGCTCTTGGGGCCTGACACTGTTGCGCACGCTCAGCAGGCTTTAAAGAACTTGGCTGACTCTGACGAGAAGTGGCAGTATTTGACAAACTTGTCGTTTTGAGCAGGTGTTCTTGAACATTCTTGTATAGACTTGACCATAAGGGTAGTCTCTTGAATATTCACGTTGTACAAGACCAACAGTCAGAGTAATCTTGAATAGTAGAAGCGCATCTGTTCAAATCCCCTGCCGGGAGTAACTCCTCCATCTCTTTATTCTTTTTGCAATTGTTAACTCAAGAGGCGTATTTCTGTTGCCATTCCTCAGCTCCAGTTCGCCGACCCTCAATAGGCCCTGAACAGTCTCGACCTGAGTCTCATACGGCTGCTGCGAATATCTAGAGGCGCACCCTTTCTCAGCATCCTCACTGTCTCCAGATGGCCGTTGCACGACGTCGAATGCAGTGTCACTTTCTCGTTATTCTGGTCTAGAACTGCCCCAAAGCGAGCAGGGTTCGCACCATGTCGACATGGCCGCGGTTCGATGCATCATGAAGCACCGCCTGGAGCCCTTTTATCCTCTCTTGCTGAGAGGAAAAGGTGGCCTCTTTAGATATGCATCATTGATGCATATTGAAGAGTTATAAGGCTCTGTGTGATGCAGCATTGGGTTTGTTGAGATGCTGTTGTTGTGTAAAAACTGTGTTCTTTGGCGCGGCTGCTGATGCCTCTTATCTGCAGCAAGAGACCTTAAACGAACTAAAGCACCGCCTGGTCGTCCTTGTTTGGCGTGTCAGGATTCGCCCCTGACTTGAACGGCAATACTGCAATGCCTTTAAAGCCTCAGAGCACCGCTCTATACAGGGGAGCATGACCTCGAGTATTCTCTGTCCACTCCCGCGTGAAGCAGTGCCTTGAAAATCTCAACCGCCCTCACTGGCGCCGGGGATCAAGGGGCCCGGCGACTCTTGTTAGGTATTCCGGAGTCAGCACCTCGTTGCTTGTCTCAGGCTGGCTCCAAGGCAATGGCGTGGCCAGAGAAGAAGAGGACGGGGCTCTTCCAGCAAGCCTTCTATCACCACCACCATGCCTGTCTCTCGGCGTCGTCGTCGCTGCCTACAAACAGAAGCTACTCCATGGTTTGCGCAGCCGTTTCAAGTTTGTTGATCTGATGCTGAGAACAGCAACACCGAGTCATCTCCTGTCAAGGAGCCTCTCTCACGGGAGCAAGTCAATCATTACGAGGAGCTGGGAAATGCCACTGCCCCTTGGACGCCTTCAGCGCAGTCGAGCTGCCTAAGATGAACAGAGGATCAGCTTGGCTAGAAGATCAAGATCTTGAGAATCCCGAAGCAGAGTTCCTTGCCCCTTTGAAAGGCATGAATCGCGACAGGGCACCACATAGGTGTCACGGCTGTCAAGAACATCTTCAAAGCACATCAATAAATATCCAGACTACGCAGCAGTAAAAGATTCCACCTTGACCGACCCCCCCAACGCCGTCTCGGCATAGTTAAAGATGCCAAAACGATACGCAATGAAGAAAGCCCAGCCATTGTACAGCTTATACGTCGGCCCAAGACTCTGGTACTTGACCCCATCCCAGCTATACGAGAAGACAGCATTCCCAGTCCCTGTGGGGCTCGTGTCCAGATCAGCCCTCAGCCACACCTTTGTCGTACCCTTTGGCACCGCCGCAGTGGCCTTGACCTCTCCTAAACTTTTCGTCTCGCCAGACCATTCGTCCATGTTCATCCCCTGCTTGGCTGCAAGGACAAACTCGCCGTTGGAGCGATGAACACCGATGTAGGCGCTCTGGTCGCGGAATGCAGACAGACCAGCGCGGTCTCCATCCTTCATGCCCGAAAAGTCAAGCTTGATGGTGCCGACGGGATGGGGGCCATGAGTTCGGTGGGTGAGGGTGTTCCTCGCCGAGTAGATATCCGTTGTGACGCTGGCAGTGCGCAAAGTCAAGCCGTTGTTGACAGTGAACGAGTTCACATCCGGGTTGTGGTTCCACTCCCAAGAGACATCGAGGGATGTCCCCTTGAAGACATCTGTCCTTGCCCAGTTCTTTGTAGTACCGGTCTGGAGTGGAACTGGATAGGAAGTTCCCCATCCGCCGTTATCGCCCTTCACAAACACTGGGAATCCATCATCGCCCCATCGAATAGGGGCAAGCACTGGGAGTCTTCCAGCAGGGTACGCCCATGTAAAAGACATGAAATACCATTTTCCATCGGGTGTTTTGATGAGACTGCCCTGATGAGGAGAGTTGCCGCCTGCCAGAGGACCCGTGACGCCGTCGACGAGAAGTTTAGACTCGTAAGGACCAAACGGACTCTTGGACTTCCAGATCCAGGTCTGGGCACCACTAGGGTTATCGTCAAGGATGTAGTACAGCCCGTTGATCTTGTACATGCGGTTACCTTCTAGCCCGTCGACGCTGATGTCGGTGTTCTTGAAGACAGTCTGCGACTTGACCTGGCTGAGACCATCCTTTGCAAGCTGCGCCACCCTGACATCGTTGGATCCGTACACGACGTACATTGTGTCGTCGTCGTCGATCAGGATACCATTGTCGTAGTAGCAGACGCCGCCTCCGAGATTCCCCCGGTTCGTCCACGGGCCTTGAGCCGACGGCGCCGTAAAGATCCACGTGTGGTAAAAGTTTGCGCAGCCGATCCAGTACCACAGGCCGTTGCTCCTGCGGTACCTCAGGGAAGAAGCCCACGTGCCTCCCCTGTAGGCGCGCTGGTTGCTGCTGGCCGGCAGATCGTATCCGTCTCCAAAGTTCAGCCGCGGGATCGAGTGGCCGATGAGATCCCAGTTGACGAGGTCCTTGGATCGCAGGATGGGCGCTCCGGGGCTGTAGTGGAAGTTTGAGGCGGAGAAGTAGTAGTTGTCATCTGGGCCGAGGAAGACATCGTTGTCGGGGAAGTCGGAGTAAATGATGGGGTTGTTGAATGTGTCGGCTCGGGAGGTGAGCTCCGTGGCCGAAACGGCTACACATACGGCCGATAAAATAGTAGACGGCTTCATTCTTGGTCTGTGATGGCCTGCTAGCGTGGTCGAATACGATGGGGCACTTGAACTTATATGTTAAGAGCACACACATGATAGGCGGCCTTTCTCATCCGAGGGTTGCCCTTCTCGGACATGTTGCCTATTCAAGACGCCTCGGGATCATCTACCGCTTCCTCTTGGGGCGGCCATGGGAACGTCGCAGAGTCAAAGGTCAGGGCACGCTCGAACGAGAATCGCAAAGTCATCAGCCTGAAGACGTGCCATCATCGAATTAGCCGAAAGGAAGAATTAATTCCGAGCCCAAGAGGGAACCCCGGTTATGTTTCGTATTCAGGCCCGGACCCATGGCAATTCAGGCCGAAAGTGACGTGACACTGGTGGTTTCCACAGGGTATAAGTGGTATTATCCAGCCGCCTCTTTACACCAAGCTCGAATACTTCCGGATACTTTCAAGATTGCAATATCAGATCCAGTAGTTCTTTAACCGTGAACGCGGTGACGGCCCGACTCGCTCCCATCTCCTTAGAGAATAGCAGCCTGGTGGAAAGACGACCAGTTTAGATCCAAGTATTGGGGATCATTGGTGACTGTAGTCGTCGACGAGATAATGTGTTGTCTTCCTGCCAATACGCCCCGGATTAAGAGAGTCTCTATGCAGTTCCACGCCTGTGCCTTGGCGGCACATGAGATTGCTCGTTTCCAGCACTTTGAGTCCGAGGGCTTGACAAGGTTCGCCATGGCCCATGAGGGCCAGTAACTGGGCACCTTTGAAGTTTGAACTTGGCTGCTGTGTGAATGGGATTCTCGTTGTCGACCGCTCCATCCGAGACGGGAAGGCACTGTCAGTCCAATCGTGCTCCAGCCTCAGAGAGCAACCTGGCGATGGCCAGTGAAGTGGACTCGTCAGCAGGCCAGACTATCGCAGCCGATAGCAGAGACGATTGGCTTTGCCCATGTTGTCACAGCCAAAGTAGTTTGGATCCGCGCCATTCGCTAGTAGAATCCGCACCAGGTTGATCTTCACACTGGCCTCGTGGCGATCCGAGTTGATTGCTTGCAGCAGCGGCGAGAGCAGGCTGATGGACGCTGGACGTGAGTAGATCATCGGTGGATTCTACTGCTACGTTGGGGTCCTCGCCGTATCTCAAGAGCGCAAAGAGACAGCGGTTGTTGGGAGATATGAGTGCGTCTGCAAGGGGGCGGCGACGCCTTTGAGACAAGCGCTCTCGAAAGCTATTTGGGTTTGCTCCTCGAGGGAGGATATCTCCAACGGAAGAGTTGAGGTGTGTTCAGATATATTGTCGAGTTCGGCATCCGACCTTCTCTTCTGGAAATCACTCAGCAGTTCTCTTTCCCGTTCGGATGCGTTGATAAGTTGTCGGTTTGGAAGGGCTTCTTCAACGACGGGCCTGATGTGTTCACCATTGACCGATATCACCCCCAGGACTTTGCAGATTCGACGGGTGGGCCAGTTCCCCTGGCAGACCACGCCTCAGGCTGCGAATCCAAGGATCGCTGCTATCGCCTGCAGCCCCGGGGAGATTCGGCCGAGGTCGTTGGCAGGGCGCGAAAGTCGCTGGAGAAGGGAGGGTCATGCCCGTCTTGGCGATGCACTTACAAGGGCTAATGAGGCCCCACGATGGAGAAGGATCTATCTCGGTACTTGTGACTTGGTAACTGTCAACGATCGCATCATTTCACCGATGGTCAGATCCAGCTCATTCCTCCTCGTGGGTATTCGGCAATTGTAAATTGATAAATCCGACGCCATCTTCAATGGTGGACGCCACATTGCGGCGTGGTATTGTGGCGTTCAAGGTCTTCAATTTTGACTTCGCAAGAGAATACCATCGTCCATGTATGGATACCCTGGGCAGGCTCTTTGCGGACTCCTGGCATTACCCGACGTTAGATGATCAAGGGGCTGCCAACTCCAACCTCATGTTTGAAGTTGAGCATTGCAATAGAACAAACTGCCCATGACCGCCTCTCGAGCTGGCCACGAGATGGAGATCGCCGACTCGTGGAGAATACGAGGTGCAATAGTTCCAGCAGGTCCTCGTATAGCCACTGCCATCAGGGTCAATAAACCACCATGGCGGACAATTTCCGCACGACGTCATGCGCGAGAACGAGATGCCAAAAATATCTCCCTCCGTGGTTAGCTCGACACGAGCAGAACTAGGCCTGATCAGGTCAAAGGCCAAAGCATTAGAAGGTGTGGAATTCCGGGGGCTCTAAAAATACCCGGACAAATGATGCGGTGGCTGGCGTGTGAAAATGTCCGTCTTTTACAGTCAGCTCCGGGTCGATCGTTCTAGACTCGTCCTAGGCTCAACCCTGGCGCCGTGCATCCCGCCACGGGGATGGCGATGGCTAGTTTTGTGGGCTGGGGGACTTTGAGGAGAGGTGATTTCGAAATACGAAGCCGACTGCCGGATGACATGAGATACTAGGGATCTTGAGCATCTATAAGATGAGGCTCCTGTAACCACAATAATCATCCTCATCAACCAACAGCTTCTCCCATCTCAACACCAAGCTTCACTCTTCAGCTCTTCAACTCAAGAACCTCTCTTCCACTCTCAACTCAAACACCTCAACTCATCCACCGCCAACATGAAGTTCACCGCCGCCGTCGTCGCCCTCCTCTCCACCACCGGCGTCATGGCCGCCCCCGCCGCCGACACCGTCTCCATGATGGCCGCCGCCCCCCAGTGGACCATCCAGACGCTCAACCGCGTCTGCGACAAGACCGACACCACCTGCACCTGGAACTTCAAGATCAAGACGGGCGCCGCGGCCGGCACTCCCTGCAAGTACGTCGTCAAGGCCCCCAAGGGCAAGAAGGCGTCGCAGGCCAACGGCGGCCCCGCAAAGTGCGGCGCCTTCACCATCACCTCTGGCTGGAGCGGCCAGTTCGGCGCCGACAAGGGCTTCAC
>JABFEP010001385.1:1117-35214 GCA_013618265.1 Fusarium albidum
AAATTGGGGATTGAAGTGGTGATATTTCCTTACAACGACCCACATATATCACGTGCCCTACTCAACTACATGAGACCAGAAACAGAAATTTCAATCAATTCTATACTTAATAGAAGCAACCGCTTTCAAATAACTTTTATTCTGGTTAAGCTGTGTTTAATTGAAAGTGTTGAGTTTTGGTGGAGGAATTTTTTTTTTGCCTGACGAAAGGGTGGGGTTGTCGAAAGGGTGGTGGCGTATGGTATATTTCTGGACCTCCAGAATCAGCTGCTCTCCCCAATCAGCGCCTCCATCTTCTTTGCCGACCAAGTCTCGCTCACGACCAGCTCGCAGGATGCCCATGTAACCGGTCCTCATATATGCATCATCCAGGCCCGCTGGGTAGACAGCGACATATGGATGGACCACGACAGCCACCCTGCCACCCGTGCCGATATCGGGATGTCGACAGATGAGATCGTGCCGTATCTCCAGCGGAATTCGACCTTGGAGAATGTCATCAAGATGCATCCAAACTGGCTGAGAGGAATTGGGCTGCCATACAAGAACCAAAATACCACCCTTCCTAACCCGGGGTACCGCCAGGCCTTGGAGGCCTGTGTCAATACCGTCTCCAGACCAAGCTGCTTGTCTTCTTTTCTCGCCATATATCTGACCGATGCCTTGACGTACATGTCTGCCCCTCTTGAGATTGAACGGCTGGATACGTACAGCAAGACCAGGAAGCCCAACGACGTCATTATGAAGCTGACGTTCCACCAACGAGCCTACGCCTATAGCTTCCGGGACAGCACCAGCATTCCACTAGCCCTGGCTATAATGTTGCTTCACGTCGCCGCCGCTCTCGTCCACACTGGGATCGTTTTACTCTCCCCGACGCCTTGGCATAGCTCGGGGTGGGGAAGCTTCGGGCAGCTGATGGCTCTTGCGTTGCGCTCACGAGCTGCGGAGGGGCTTCAGAATGTCGGTGGGGGGGTCCAGAGCTCTCAGACTTGGAAGAACGTGGTCAGTGTGAGAGAGGCTGTTGATGAGAAACGACTCGAGATAGTTGTGGGCGCCCCGGAGGAAGATCCCCCCCAGGAGGCTGGTGGTGACACTGGTGATCGACTGATGGGATTTGTCAAGGTTGGAGAGAAGTATAGCTAAGTTGGGATTTTATCACGGGGAAAGCCTTCATGTCAAGGCCCACGCCAGTCTGATCTAGCCAACCACTCTTCAAACGTGCTCGCCCGAACCCCCAGATCCTCCCAAGAAGTGTCATCCTCCTTATCAACAGTCCCGTAGCAGACCTTTTCCCCTGGGGCCTCGGCAATCCACTGCATCATCTGCTGGATATCCTCCCTGTATCCCTCCCCGACGGTGGCAGCCACAGTGTTTCCCCATTCCTGGATCGTGGTCGACTTGAACGAGGACGGGACAGAGGTCTGCTTGGTGAAGATGTCGGCAAAGTCGGAGAACTGGAACTTGGGGCTGACGACGGGGTATGTCTTGGAACCTGTCTTTTCCGGGCCAGCTGCAAAGACCTCTGCAGTGCGTCAGCATAGCAATTCCAAACATCCGAATAGTGCGTACCACTGGCAAAAACACCAATGTCGTAGGCTGGGTCGACCCAGTCTGCGAGTGTATCTCCAGGAACCGGAGCACAGAAGCGCACCGAGCCATCATCTAAGAATGTCAACTGCTTCTCTGTGAAGGGATGATACTCGTCATACCCTCTTTCTTGCAGTACTGTGACCACTTCATGTTGCTGTAAAAGAGGCCTTGATTCTGTTAGCTGATGGTGACTAGACAGTAATGGAAACATCCTACCAGGAAGAAGAGCAGTCACAGCTGGGAGACGTTGTCGCGCCAGCTGCTCAATCTCGTGCTTGTAATCGAAATGATAGACCTTGGTGAAGCGGCCGTTGCTGGCCTTTGTCAAGTTGGGCAAGCTGCTAAACACAAAATGCTGTATCCCACACGCCTCGGCGGCGTCGACGATGCTGCGACCTGCGTTGAGCTCATGCCGCATCTCATCCTCCGTGTCGATGCTTTTTCCGGGGATCCTGTTCTGAGTAACGGCAAAGACACCGTAGACTCCCTCGAAGGCTTCACGCAGGCTGTCAGAATCGTACATGTCTCCTTTCACGAGGCCTAGTCGGTCGGTCTGCCCAAAGTCAGCCAGCAGAGCCTTGGCCGCTAGGCTGTCGGCATTTCTGGTCACTGCGCGGACATGGAACGCCGGCGAGGTCTTGGCGAGTAGGGCCCTGACTACTCCTCTACCTTGGTTGCCGGTGGCACCGAGGACGGCGATTACTCGAGGTTGCTGAGGTGGCGACATGGTGCTTTGAGAACTTGGGGTTGGGGGAGTAGAAGTAGGGACTTGGGAGAGATTCTTTTAAGCTCGGCTTTCCACATTGCGTCATAATACTTGACGATTGGTCCTTGGTCCATCCGAGTTAACCGATTGTGATGTTGTTTCAGCAAGCCAGAGTTGCAATATCCGCGCGGGACGGTCCAACCGGGAATACGGATATACGGGTCAAAACTCCTTCTGGCCGGCAGCTTGATCTGCTACAGTTGACCTCATTTTACCCCAATGCTTAGTTTCTGCAAGCCCTATCTACAGCCACTCGAGGATGATACTATCCCACAGAAATCCCCTCCACTTTGTATACCGCGTAACCACAAAATCCACCGTATTGACACCCTCCCTGAGCACCTCCGGCTCAACCTCGTACTGGAAAAACCGCCACTCGCCACTGATCCTTCCCGAGCGGTACAGCGCCGGATCACTAGTCAAAACGTCCTTGTCCAACGATCCATACACCTTTCCGTTGACCTCGACGTTGAGCACACCACTCTGCGAGTACCCCGCAAGGGAGACGCTCAGCAATGCACCCCTCGCAGATGCAATGTCCTCCCTCGAGAGGTCAAATTCGATGGTCCATGTCCCCACTGCTGAAGAGGCGTAGTACCAGTCCGAGTCCTGTGATTCACCAATAGTAAATGTCAAGTTGGCAGGGCTGTTCTCTGTGACGCCATGCTGATACGGTAAACCGCCGTTCTTGAACCCTCGAGCAGTCTTGTCGAATCCACCGACCTGCCAGATGCGCTTCTTTCCATCTGTCACTTGCCATTCAAGTTGGCCCAAGGTACTGGTCTTGTCTTTTGTGATGGTGATATCCGACTTTGTATAGTTGGTGTACACGTCTGCGATTTTGCCTCCGTTGGACCATGCGTAGAGACCGTATGAGCCAGTTCTGACGTTGTCAAAGGAGAAGCGACCTTTGTCGTTGGTGTATGTGGTGTAGTAATAGTTACTTCCTTGAATAGATGGACGGGTGGCAGTGTCGGAGTCACCGAGAAAGACGGCTGCGTTTGAGGCTAGACGGCCATCAGATAGTCGAAGAGTTCCCTCGAGACCTCCTCTAGATGTGTAGTCTTTGTTGTCGAACCAGTTATAGGGAAAGTGTCTGAGCTCCTCCTTTCGCTTCTGCTGTACATCCTCGACACTCCCGTCATTCTCTCCAAGTTAGCTTTGAGCCGCACAGTGGTGATCAACCTACCAAGTACCATAGCCATGGACCCCATACTTTTCCAGCTGGCTGAGGAGTCTTTTGGCCGACTCTGAAATGAGACGTGTCCTGCACGACATTGAGCTGTACCGCACCGCCAGTCCTGCTCTCTCTGTGGACCGTCAAGGTCTGGCTGTAATGATCGCTGTTGTAGTACTCTGTCGAAGGATGAATCCACCAGGAGCCAACCTTTGAGCCATAGACTCCGTAAAAGTCACGGTCCCTGACAGCATTAGACCAGTCGTACTTTGTGATGAAGGACCCGTCTGCAAGCTGCCAGGTCTCGTCCTGGACGTTGGTGGTGCTGGAAAAGAGGGAAAAGTCGGGAAGCGGCTCGTCCTTGAGATGGGTTCGTCCGTGGGTGAAGTACTAAGGGGATAGTCTCCAGAGGGTGCGAAGGATGCTGATGTCGGGGAGAGCATGGTTGACAAAGTACTGATATGCGCCGGAGAGGTCGTCAAAGATGATCCAGTGGAGGTCTCCGGCGGTGGCTTCAAAGCTCACGTCGATAAAGTGCTTCCCTCTTGTGGCTACTGTTGCATTGGTGAAGCGAAGGTTGTTTTCGCCGTCTAGAAGGTATCAGTATGTAGTTGCTTCGTCAACCTGGAAGACTGTACCGTATCCCACGTAGTGACCGGATGCGGACCCGACGAGATCGACACCAGGAATACCTTGCCAGAACAGATTCTTGGCATACACCGGCCCTTGGGTGACGTTCCATAGATCGTTGCCGATTACCCACCCGTCGTCGACTTGCTCGAGAAACGGACCTCGACTGGCACCTACAAGAGGGCCTAGAGCAGCTAGCAGGGAGACTTGCAGATGCATGATTGAACTGTTCTGCTGAATGCATTTCTATCAACAGCATCTCTGGGCTTTATACCTGACCAAGGCCAGATGACGTGAATACCCATTCTTTCACGTCAAGAGCCATGTTGCAAATTAGTCGATAATGAGGACATCCAGGCCCAAGAAGGAATAATCCCCTCTCGTCACGATAGATCTTGCGCCAATGCCGTCGCCCGTTGGTCGGCCGTACTGCCGTAAACAGCCATCATGTCTCCCGGGAGCAGCCGAATCTCCGACCCAGGCGATGGCGTCATTCTGCGAGGCCTGGAATAGGTGCAGATGCCGATAGCCGAGCGATGGCCCGACTGGACCGAATGTTTAGGTATGTATCTGTACAAGTGAGAACTGTTCTTGCAATCTATCTCGTACGTCGACAACCATCTCAGATCTAGCAGTCCCGGCACTAAACGTCTAATTCCAACGTCGTCACCCCCTGAGACACACCATTCGCCTTCTGACGAGCCTTGCGCGCCGCCTTCCTCGCCTTGTCAATATTCCGCAGCTGAGTCCTCAAGTCGACATAGTTAATCGCCTTCAAACTACTCCCCCAGAAATCATCCTTCGTCTTCAACCGCCCCTTGTTAGCCAGCGCCTTCCACAGAAAGAAGCGCTTCTCCCCAGAAGAGTCCTTGAACTTGGACATGTCGACGACGAGTTCAGGCTGAAGAAGTTCTCCAATGGCAGCTGTCCACTCGCCGTGGTCTTTTTCTGCGTTGGCTTCCCCGGTGCCGAGGGTGGCTGTCGAGATGATCTGGATGGGGGTGCCGACTGTGAAACCGCCGAGTTTTCTAGAGAGTGTCTTGAGATGGGGGGATAGTCTTGTTGTGCACTGCAGAGTGTCAGTTTGAGCGAGAGATGCATCATGTGGACTTACCTCGCGAATAGTGCAGTGAACCGTCTCTCCCTGCAATGTAGCATCCTCTTGATAAGGCGGATCAAGCACAGAACCGTCTAACGAGGAGATGGCCGGCTGTAGCTGTCTTTTGACGCCCATTGTCTCAAGAGCCGTCCTGATACTCTCGTCGAGTCCCTCCCAGTTCATCGATCCGTGAATATGAACCAGAACATGCTTCCACGCTTTGGTGCCGTTGGGGAATAGACCAGCCCGTAGCGAATCTTCTGGATCTCGGCCAAGTTCCAACGTCTCTAGGGTCTCAATAGCCTTGCGGATGAGATACCACCTGTTCACGAAATCAGAAGGCGGCTCGCTAGGATCCAGCCGGAAACTCAAGATGGTCCTGATGGGTCGCGGCTTCGCAAACAGGAGCGGTCGAAGGAGATAATTCTTGGACACAAAGTCCTTGGCTGGACATGTAACAGCTGTGAAGCGCCAGTGAGTGAATTCATCAGATAGCGTCGACGGGCGCGTCGTATCAAGCTCAAGCACATCTTTTGGCATGGCGCAGTCGATGGCCAATGTGCCGTTGAACAGCTCGGCTTGCCTCCCTTGTGAATCAGACGTCGGCTTGTTACGCACGAGCTTATCCGATGCGGGGGGTTGGCCCCTCAGGTCTTTTCTGGCGGCTGCGTAGAACCGCTCCCTCAGTCTTTGGGCGTCGATGCGAGGGGGCTCATGAGGAGGGGTGCTCGTTTCAGGTGCTTCATCTGCTGGTGCGTGACTCTCGCTCGTGCCCTCTAAAGGGACTTGGGATGTTGGACGCGGTGGAAGTGGGGGGGATGGCTCCGCTGCTACTTCTTTGCCCTTGGGTGAGGATGAACCGTTGGTACTAGGTTTGGGTTGCTGATGATCCTCCGGGTCTAGGATGTTGCGTAGCTCGTCTTTCGAAAATAAGCTGCTGTCATGGCTAGGGACAAGCGATCCAGCTGGCTGCGGTGACAGCCCTTGAGGGGTGTGACCATGGCTGTCTTCCTCGACGGGTGTCGTGTGAAATGCTATCTTGGTGTACTGACAGTACTGTTC
Organism: Fusarium albidum; assembly: GCA_013618265.1. Taxonomy (NCBI): domain Eukaryota; kingdom Fungi; phylum Ascomycota; class Sordariomycetes; order Hypocreales; family Nectriaceae; genus Fusarium; species Fusarium albidum. The sequence goes on from JABFEP010001385.1 coordinate 7,445, forward strand.
CATGTCCTCCAGGAACCTCTGGAGCTCGGAATCTTTGTCTGCGGCAGGTCCATCAGGGAGTTGGGATCGAAGCCGCGCAATCTCTTCCAAGATCTGAGCCACGTCGTCTCTGTCGGCATTGTGAGTCGTCTCATCCCTTGTCACGCCACTGGCATCATCAGCTTTGTTCAAACACATGTCATATGTTGTGCACTTACAGAGCAAGGACATCCAGGGCCAATTCCAATGCCGACCTGTGATGCTCCAAGAGTATGCGTAGCCTCTCGACTTCTCCCTGGCCGACATTGGCCCATGTCACATTCGGCTTCAGTCGGTTATCTTGGAACTCGGCGATGCAGGACTGGATTCCGGCAACGATCGGGTTACACTCCGTGACGAGACCTGTCACATGCTCTCCGATTTCTGATGCAAAGGGCTTCTCCCCGTCCATGACATCGTCTTGGATGAGCTCGAGAACAGACTGGAGGGACTGCAGCTCTCGGGAGACCCTGTCGAGATCCCTCCGAGCCTCGCGGCACGTGCGCACAAAGTCATGGATCTTGGACGAGAGACCTCCAACAGTGGAAATGAGACCAGCACAGCTATCTGCGATGACGACGGGGTCCATTGTGTGCTGTTGTTGAGGTTTGCTGGGTGCAAGGTAAAGAGGAGAAGAATTGTTCCAGTCACGCTGGTCTTTTTATTCTGCAATTTGCCCTGTTGGCTCATTGGCTGTGTCGTGGGACCGCTGTTGGTTGCGTCAAACTGGGGCGATGAAGCAGGGATCCACGGTTTCACAGAATGCACATTCTGCCTTGGATGAGGCTATGCCTGCGGGAGTGTTCAGCCGCAGCCTTATTTAGCTCGCAGGCACTGCATAGAGAGGTGGAAATCGGTGAGAGGGGATGGGCATGTCTCATGGGTTGCGTGATTTGAAAGAAATGGTGTGAACCTCCCTGGTTGTTCGGAGGCCGAAGACCTGCGCCTGCTTGGAGCCAGCTGAGCCCCTTGGGCTATTGGACCGTCATTTCTATTTCAGGAGCACCACGAGCAATATCCAAATGAATAAGGCTGTCAGTGATACTGGTGTAGACATGATTCGCCTTGTCAAGCAAAGACAGCCTAGTCGAGCTGTGTTTCTGGCAAACGCGGGTGGTTTGTTTCAACCCTCGACGTGGAATCCGGTGGCTGCGTGCGAGCCATCAAGTGTTTGAAACGTGGCCACTGCTTGGTTTGTGGTTACCAGGATGGAGAGATCAGATTTTGGCAAGTGCCACTGCACGATACAGGGACATGAGCCCGTGGTGCAAATAGAAACGGCAGCTCCCGGGACATCAGAGCATCTCGTGTCGAGCTGCCATAATCTTGTCAAGATTTGGGATGTCATAGATGAGAACACGACGTGCGTGAAGATGACAGACGTTGGAGGTCAAGTTCATCAGCTTTTGCTTGACCCAGTCCTGTACACCCCAGCGGAGCTACCCACTCGAACGGGGTACTTCTGGACGTGGATCGTCAAGAACAGTTGGAGCGGATGTGGTCACCTCCGGACTGTCGGCCGGATGTATATAAACTTCTAGCGGTCCATGATTGCGACTAGGCTCGGGAGGGGGGGTTGCTGTTCCTGCAGTTGCCGGAGGATACTAGGTTACAAGCTAAGCTCTCAACTGTTCGATTAAGCTATATGAGGTGGTATTCACGGGGTCATGCCAAGTTAAATCGAGATGCATGACCACCAACATCCCTCCCAACGCTCAAACGACGGAACGTCAATACCCTATAACAACGCGACAGGGAAATACCTTCCGAAGGAATTATTAATCTCGACCGTTACAATAGCGTGCACAATGGACTCGTACTAACGATCACAATCTAAGAGCTGACGGAGTATACGTAGACCCCGACAACCCGATCTGGTTGCACCGGGAGTTGTGCGTTCCGGATTGACATTTTATGTCGGTTCAATAGTGTACGANNGCTACCGGATCCTGCACCTTCTCTTTGAAGAAAACAGACAAGACAACAGAGAATATACAACATTGAACCCCCCCCCTCTCTTGATTGAGAAACCCTACGCACAGCTGTGTGGAGTCCTATCAACATTTTATGCATTTCTCCTGACACAGTCGAAACATGCACTGGCCAGTAATATTTGCCCAGCATGTGACATTCCTCCGCTCCAGGGGGCATCCCAATTGCCGATCGTGATTCTATACGCGTATTTACTATATAAAGGCTGGTCTCCTCTCAAGCCTGAAATACATGCACCGAGTACTCTTCATTTCGTCTCTTGAACAACATGACTTTGCTGGGATTGGATCCTTCTAGCCTCGTCGCCGTCCTTGTCGGCTTGGTAAGGCCTCATGAACACTTGTCACTCTGCCCATGGCATGCTAAGCTACCGTCAGACTGGCCTCTACCTCGCGGCTAGCATCCTGTACAATGTGTACCTCCATCCGCTAGCCTCGTACCCCGGCCCATTCTGGTGGCGAGCCTCACGAATCCCCTTCTGCATCCAGCTCGTCCGCGGAACCCTATCCTACAAGGTGGCCGAACTACATAGGTCGTACGGAGACGTGATCCGCGTCGCCCCGAATGAGCTCTCCTTCAACGCCGTAGATGCCTGGAAGGACATCCACGGACACCGAGCCCAAGGGGAGCCAGAACTTGACAAGTACCAATCATTCTACCGCCCTGTCCCATCTGTTCCGACGGATGTGATAAACTGCCCTCGCGAGGAGCACACAATGCTGCGACGGCAGCTGTCACACGGTTTCAGCGACCGGAGCATGCGTGAGCAGCAGCCTCTCATCATAAAGTATATCGACCTTCTCATGGTTCGCCTACGCGAGCAGGGTCAGAGCGGAGCAAAGGCAGTGGACATGGCCTCTTGGTTCAACTTTACGACGTTTGATATCATCGGGGACCTGGTCTTTGGCGAGCCGTTTGGCTGCCTGAGCGAGTCTGACTACCATCCTTGGGTCAAGTCAATATTCCAGATGGGCCGTGTCGGTGTCGTCATCCAGACTGCGTCTCACTACCCGGTCGTCAAGCGCCTTTTACTGTCTCTAGTGCCTGAGAAAGCCAAGCGGGAGAGGAAGGCACACATGGAGTTCACCAAGGCCAAGCTGAGACGCCGGCTCAGTCTTGGTCAGACGCGACCCGATCTCATCGCGGGGCTCATCAAGAAGGACATTGACTTGGATAAGCTCGAGGCCAACAGCAGTATCCTCATCATGGCGGGGTCCGAGACAACTGCGACACTACTTTCGGGCGTTTCCTACTTCCTGATGACCAACCCGGACGCCTTGGAGAAGCTTACTGATGAGATCAGATCGGCTTTTTCCTGCGAGGAGGAGATCGACTTCCAGACTGTCACTTCTCTGCCGTATCTTGTTGCTTGTCTCGACGAAGCCCTCCGTCTGTATCCTCCCGTTCCGAATGGCCTTCCCAGAGTTGTCCCAAGAGGTGGTGCAACCATCGCTGGTCATTTCGTTCCCGAGAATGTGAGCACCCCTGAAGGCATGCTGGCTGCCTTGAGTCGCCTCGTTGATAAGGATACAGAACGTCGTTGCCATTCACCAGTGGTCCATGTATCATAGCGCGAGGCACTTCAAGGATCCCTTTGCCTACCATCCCGAGAGATGGCTTGGCGATGGAGCATTTGCGAGCGACAACAAAGATGCCCTGCAGCCATTCCATGTTGGTCCACGAAACTGTCTGGGGAGGAAGTAAGTTACCGAGAGTTCAACACGGAAATACTGACTGATCAATCAGCCTGGCCTATATCGAGATGCGCATCATCATGGCGAGACTGCTGTGGAACTTTGACCTCAAGATCGCCGAGGAGAGCCGATCGTGGCTGGACCAGAAGATCTACTTGTTCTGGGAGAAGGGACCGCTCTATGCATACCTGACTCCCGTTCAGCGGTAGCCAGCATTGCGGCTGTAGGATGGCTGGATGATCTTGTAACACTTCCTTGTTCTGATAGAGTCTCAGTTGAGCAATTCGATTGCGAATAGCAGGCTTAAGTTGAGGTCTGCGGCCGTTTGCTGACGAGTTGAGGTAACTGCCTCAGTACCGCTACCTGCCCACCTACCGTTCCCTTAAAGCAGTACCGATTTGCACCCTGCAAGTAAATACCCAACAGCAGCAATGCGTCCAAGTTTCCAGCAGGCATACCTACTTGCGATCTATCAGGGAGAAGTACTGGCTTAACTGTATCCCACACTTGATACATGTAGTCCTGTTAGAGAAATAACAGTGGGCCTGAGGTAATTTCGCCGTGGCGTGTCCCGCCACGCAAAAACACCGCCTCACCGAGATCCCATGTCATCCAAAACCGCCCCTGTTCTCTTTCCTTCCTCATCAGTTCTTCATCCTCCTTTTTTATCAACATGAACGCAATCACTCACCCTCTCCGCCTCTGCAGGTCCCGACTGCCCCCCCTCATCAAATCCAGAACAACGTTCATCAATCCACGTACTCTACCAAGTCTGATCCCCAGCCAGCAAGCAAACTGGACGAGTACACAATCCTGTCAGAAGCAAAAGCCCTGCCACAAGTCCGCTCCTCTCTCCACCGCATCCGCCTCGTTCTGGACTTCCACCCTAACATGGAAGAGAGCGTCTGTCAACACGCTTCGATGTCTCGCGGGTTGTACGCTAGGCGACTTTTCAGCCATGTGGCTTCTGCAGGCGTTCTACCCCGACCTAGGCATGGGCGTCATCATGCCGATATCCAGTAAGTGCCAACATCCCAGACGTGAGTGATTCTAACAGGTTACAGTGGCTTCTGGAATCTCAACGTCCATCTTGCTGGAGACGGTCATGCTGCGGATCGGGCGTGATGGATTACCGTGGCTTACTGCTGCAAAGACGGCAGTCGGGATGAGTTTTATTTCCATGGTGACCATGGAGGCTGCCGAGAACGCTGTCGACTATTACCTCACGGGGGGAACGGTGGCTTTGAATGATCCTGCGTTCTGGATCGCTGCTGGGTTGTCAATGGTTGCGGGCTTTCTGGCTCCTCTGCCGTACAACTACATACGGCTGCGCAAGTACGGCAAGGCGTGTCATTAAAGTCATCGCCGCTCTGTATATTATGTTGTATGATTACCGTTAGGCATCCATTAAATAGCTCAGCTGCATCGATGCGGCGTATGCAAATGACAACTCAGCTCACCCCGCTCAGATCGCCCCTCAACAACTCGCAACCATGGCTGACAAGCCCCCGATCGACTACTTCCCCCTTATATCAGAGACGGACATCCGCATCCTGACTCTGGGCCAGGGATCAGGCGACGATGTCATCCAGTGCATTCTCTTCCACGGTTCCCGGGAGAGGGACATCTACCAGGCCCTGTCGTATGAATGGGGGGAGGAAAGCGACCACGACCCGTTCATCATTGTCAACGGCGAAGCGGTCCAAGTCCGCAGCAACCTCTACTCGGCCCTGAAGCACATCCGCGACCCATCACACGATGTAGCGCTATGGGTCGACGCTCTATGCATCAACCAAGCCGACCTCGAAGAAAAGAGCGAGCAGGTGTCCCTCATGGGCGAGACATTCAAGAAAGCGCCCAACGTCATAGCCTGGCTGGGGGAAGCCAAGGACGACAGCGAAACCGCCATGGACTTGATGTCGAGCAGGAAGAACCTCGTGCAGAATGTCCACCGCCGGGGCGACTCGCCAGAGAGGAAAGCCCTCGTGGCTCTGTGCCACCGCACGTACTGGCGTCGCGTGTGGATCATCCAGGAGCTGTTCCTCGCGCAGCACTTTATAGTGCACTGTGGCACAAAGGCGATCCCTGGCAACAGGTGGGAGTCGTCGGTGGCGGTGCTCAACTCGCTGGGCTGGGAAGAGATGGCGGATAACCCTGCCGATGAGCACAGGCAGGCGAGATACTTTTCGCCAGTCACGGGGAACAAGCTGTTTCGCTGGCTGAGCATGTGCATCAAGGGCGACTTTCAGTTCTCGGATGCGCATGACCTGGTGTATGCGCTGGTGGGCATCTCGGATGACTGCGGGGTTGTCGTCAACTATGAGAAGCCCCTGAGGGACGTCTACCTCGATGCCCTGCGTGTCAATGCGGGGATATGGAGGGACTGCGAGGACACCCGTTGGGAGATGGCGAGGAGGATGGGTCTGGAGGTGGATGAGAGGTTGAGACGGGAAGTGCAGGAGGTCTTGGCACATTGAACCTTTAGAATGCATTCGCTATACCTTACTTCCTCCTCTGTATCCCAAGACACTCCAGCAACGGTCCATCCGTACACGCCACGAGGTACGCCCTCTCCGTCGTCGACTCATTCACATGTCTAATCTTGCACCACGAAGGCACTGCAAACGTATCCCTCGCCTGCCACTGAAACACCAACTTGTCCCCCGAGGGAGCCTCAACCTCTGTGCGGCCGTTGCCCTCGTAGCAGTGGTACAGGTACGACACACTCTCCTGTGATTCGGCGGTTGCTCCGGGGTTGAGACGCTCGGCCTGCACGGTGAGAGTAGTCGATAGGGGTTTTCCATCTGAAAGGGTGTAGTGGTAGACTGCGTGGTCGGCCTCGTCTGCATTGAGGGCTTTTTCTACGGGTGCCCAAGGGAAACGCCACTCGCATGGGTCACAAGGTCTAGATTAATTAGTACTTGTGAATGGAAATCTTGGTCGTACTTACTCGCTGGGGTACCGTGGGTTGGAGTAGCCCTCTGCAAAGTGCACGGGAGCAAACCGGAATAGCGGCAGATTCAGCATATCCAACCAGACAACAGGCTTGTCGCTTTCGTTGCCGTGATCGTGCCAATGCCAGATAGGCGTCACGACGACATCACCACGAACCAGAGGCATCTTCTTTCCCTCGACAGCAGTGAACCCCTCGCCATCGATGATGAAGCGACAGGCAAAGGCGAGATGTCTGTGTGCAGGTGCAGTCTCTCCGGGATTGACCAGCTGTAGGCCTCCATAGATGGTATCTGTAGTATATGGTGACCCTGCAGATGTGTTAGACGGAGTGTGAGTATGGAATCTGATGACGCACGCATGCTGGGGTTCACCAGCATCAGGACTCTCCGCTCGGCCTTTTCCTCTGGAACTAGCTGGCCCGCCTTTTGCAGATACGGCAGAGCCTCTTGGTACTTCCACATGTGCGGCTTTGCGGTAGGGTTTGGCGTAGGCGGCACCATGGTGTTCATCTGGGACCACAGGGGCTCTAGGTGCTGCGCCGGGAGAGCGCTCAGGTAGGTCTTCATCTCGTCCGTCTCGGCGTCAGGGCCGGCTGGCACGGTGCTAGCAGAGTTTCCCATGTTGTTGAATGCAGTTGTCTTGTCCTATTTCGTGAGGCTAGTGCTGTCTTTCATCTTATAGTTTATATCGAATACGCAGCAATTCAGTATCGAACGATATGCTGCAAACACGGGGAAGAGAAAAGGTCAAAGTTGGAACTGGGAAATGTCCGGCATCCATCTCTGAGGTACATCGGAACGAGGTCCGATGCTTCCGGTGGAGATCCGCTTTCCGACCGGACCGTCATCTGGTTGGCTAGACCCAAATGACGACTCTTTTCTCGCTATTGTACAATTCACCTCGAGATTACTCAGTTTAAAACCTCTCGAAAAGCCTCGAGAATGAACACCCTCAGCAGACTCTTCCCGAGCATATCCCGCACCATGTCTCCCTCCTGGACCCGCCTCATCCGCTTCGTCGACGACAGCGGCAACGAGACCTTTGGCGAGCCCATCATCGCCGACGACAAGGAGTTTTCTGAGCGTCTCGCGAAGAATGACCTCTGGGCTGTCGAGTACAAGGGAAAGAGCCCCGTGTCGGAGCTTGTCAAGGGTGACAAGGTGCATGTCAAGGCTCTGAGGGATCTTCTCCGACCGGCGGATGTGCCGATTATTCGCTGCATTGGCCTCAACTACATCAAGCACAGTAAGTCACTACCTCTCTAGGGAATCCAGTCGCTGACATTTCATAGTCAAGGAGGGTGGTCGGACACCCCCGCCGTATCCCTCAGTCTTTATCAAGCCCTCGACGTCAGTGACGGGCCACGACGAAGATGTTCCCATCCCCAAGATTGCCCAGGACGGCACATTAGACTACGAGGGCGAACTTGTAAGTATCCTACCATTAATTTATGGTCTATTCTTACAGCTTCAGGCCATCGTCATCGGCAAGACGGGCAAGGACATCCCCAAAGAGTCTGCCCTCGACCACATCGCAGGCTACCTCGTCTCCAACGACGTATCCGCCCGAGGATGGCAGCGCGATCCTAAAAAAGCCGGCGGTGTTCCCCAGTGGTGCTTCAGCAAGGGCTTCGACAAGTTCGCTCCTTTGGGTCCTCTTCTCGTGTCGCCTGCTATCGTCGGCAACGCTTCTAACCTGACTCTCCGGACGCTCGTCAACGGGGAGGAGAGGCAGAACACTGATACTGGAGACCTGCTGTTTGGCGTCGAGGCCATCGTCAGCTTCATCAGCCAGGGTACGACGCTGGAGGCCGGAACGGTGGTTCTCACTGGTACGCCGTCTGGTGTGGCTATGGGTATGAAGGAGCCCAAGTATTTGAACGACGGCGATGTCGTCGAGGTCAGTATCACCGGGTTGGGAAGCGTGAGGAACAAGATGGCGTTTCAGTAGCTTAGACGGGAATAAATAAAAGTACATTTAGACAAGTCACTCATTCAGTAGTTCCCAGACTCCCTGCATGTCATTCAGCCATGACATGTCGTTGACGTCAAAGGTAAAGTCTGAGAGATCTTGATGATGCAGATTAGGCAGCGGAGTGGCAAACTCATCAGCCAGCTGCTGCACGAGGTCAGGGATCTCGAAGTCGGCCGAAGCATCCTGCGCGAGTTGAGCACCCTCGCTAGGACACGACGTCCTCTTGCTGCTCGTGTCGTGCCCTGCTGAACCCCCAGGGACGGCTTGCAGGATCTTGGAAGACAGGATGTGCAGTGCGGCAACACATCTGCGTGCTGACTGGCCAAACTTCTCGTGCGTCTTCAACACGGAGATGGCCTGGCCCCAGGAGCGTCCGATCTCAGCCGCAGAGAATGCATCCGGTCGTAGCTTCGCGGCGATGAGAACTGTGGCGGCAGAGTAGACGTAGTAGACTCGGTACCACCACGCTGGTAAAAGACCAACTGTGCTATCAGAGGTCTGGTGTTTGAGAAGAGTCGTGATGATTGTTTGAGCTGTCGATACGCAGAATAAAGCTCCCTGCTGGATGACGCGGGCTTGAAGAGTGTCATCGACCCAGTTGCTTTCCGGGGACTGCGTCAGACAGAATCTTGAGAGCATTGGTCTCAGGAGTAGAATACGCGCATGAAGGAATCTACTCTAGTTAGTCAAGACCTGAAAAGGATCCGGTAGACAAACCGCATGCGAAGAATGACCGCCTGTCGACGTGATATTTCATCCTTGTTCCCATCGAGGAGATTCCATCTTAGGTGATCCGGCAGCTTCGACTCCCATTTACTAAGAGATCTATCCAACTGAACAACCTTGTCGAGATCATCATCGTCAGTATCAGAACAGTCGGAGGCATGCGATTCCCTCGCTCTTGTTCTGCTGTTGGAGCCCCCGTAGAATGTGACCATGGTCTGATGAATGATTTCGTACAGTCTGACGGACTGGACAAAGAAGCTGGCGTGGCCTGGAGACGAAGCAGGCAGAGGCACGGCCGTTGCAGGGCGTCTAGATATCATGGCTGGCCGACCATGCGTCACAGATACCATGCTACGTCTATCAGCTGTGTCCCATCCAGTGTCGGAGCAAACATACCGATCCATGAGAACACACCCGTACCAGATCCTCCTTAGAAGTTCCCTCTCAGCCGGATCAGCCCGATCCGAAGTCTCAGGGAGATGCAACCCCAACCCTTGGGCGGTTCGTATCGCCGACCCAACCACCATCCAGGTCTGATGGGGGTTATACGTGCTCTGCAGATACTGGCTCGTGACCAAGAGACACTGCACCAGCTCTAGAGACCCAGACTCCCATGGACTCATGGGCAATAGTCCCTGAGCTCTCTTGAAATAGGCCTCGCTGGACTGCTCCCTGTGTTCAAGAGACTGAGACTCGTGAAGTTGCGTCGATAGGGCAAAGATGACGTTTAGAGTAGCGACAAAGATGCGTTCGTTGAAATCCATGGCAGTCCCAGCGAATATAGCCTTGTAGGCATGACTCCAGCGCTTCCTGTCGAGGAACGGATACAAAGGATCGACATAGAACCAGTACAGCTCCATCAGATGATCTGCCTGTCTCCGAGGCGGAAGCACATACGAGATATCAGATGCAGACACCCCATCCGACCCCGTGACACCCAAGACTGAGCGAGACGAAGTAGGCACATGCTGTGGAGGCCCAGTCCCTGACTTTCCCAGCCGGACGTCGATAGCCTTTTTGATCTGCGCGGTGAAGGAGCCAGCGCTGCTGATGCCAAAGAACTCGCCTGTTGTAGTGCCCTCGTCGACAACAGCGGTCATTGAGTCGATGACCGACGGACTGGTCGAGCACACGGATGCTCCGACCTGGCGGTGGGCCTCATCGCCGCGTCTGCTCCCTGGGGTTTCGGCCGGAGACTGATGCTGAGGAGGTCTGGACTGGACCCGCAGCTGTTCTGGACTTGGTCCTCCGTGTAAACCGTCTGGTGGTTGAGTTGCATTTCGAGTGAGACTCATCGTGCCACTGCTATAGTTGCACTTGTCCCGCAGACTCAACTTCCTGCTACACGATCCACATACTATCTCCCATTAACGAAATGCACATGGCTACAAGGACGAGCAGTCACCTGGCCGTGTGCCGTCACACTTGACTTTCTTTGCCCGGCAGTTGTCGCATGCGACGTCAATCTTGAGCCGTTTGGACCCACCCGGCCTCGATCCGGCGTCGTCGGCTCTCTTCTGGGGGGGCTCCATGCCGGAATGCCTCACGTGATGGACGGTCGGAGGATCTGTGGTTGGCCTTTGGATCAGAGGTGCAGGGTCGGAGCATGGATATGGGCAAGTGTTCGGAAAGACGATGGCTTCAGTCCCGAGGTCCGGGTTAACTGGGGAATATGTGTTCCGAACCAATCGGAAGAGACTCTATTCATTGATTTCTAACCCCATTCCCCGCTTCCTCCGCAATTGCATGGCTCACTTTCTCATCTCGTCCCACTGGGCAACTCCCTCTACTGGATGCTGCCAAGACGGCCTGTTCTTGACAAATATCTCGTTTCCAGGACGCAAGTTTAGGCTAAATAAGTCAGGTCTGTTTGAATCAGTTGTCGATTCACTCACCCCCCATTCAATAGTGGCAACCGGATGAGATGAAACGCCCCTTTAGCCGCAGCTGGGATGGTCCAAAGCGTGCATCCGCATGTGCGGCAAAACGCCTTTACTTTGTCGTTGCCGCTCGACGTATCAGTCAGTGTGAATGTGCTGATGGCGCTGCTCGGGTCCGTCACTCGGACGTCCTCGGTAGCGAATTTGCCAATCTGCCCGTGATCAGCTCTGAACAACGAGACTCCTCTGGCTTACCAGTTGATTTGTGCCTCCGGATCCTCTGCTGCAGTGGTCGCAGAAGCAGGAGAGGACTGTGACTGGCTCTGACGAGATGTCGAACTTGACGGCGGCGCAGAGGCACTGTCCTGTGTATGGGGCTGGCATGGTGAGATGATTTACAGTGTGTATTACATGAACTTGTTCTGGTTATATAACTGCTCTAATACTTGAAGCCTCTCAATTTTGACTGTTACCCTTGATGTGAGACCGGATCGGAAGGCTCGGAGCCAGGACGGAGGCCATGTGGACTTCGGAAGCAGGTCTCTCGGCATGATCCGGATGTTTCTAGTCAAGAAGTGAATCAGGCTGTTCTTGTGGGTGACGATAGCACTCAAGATCAACGTGTAGGCATTGACATCTGCCCGTCTATGGATCAAACACAGCCCCCTCCACCCCGACAACCACATCCGCAACACTCTCCGCCGCCGAAACGCCCAACGAGAAGCGATACTGCCCTTGCTCAACAACCCACTTCCCGCTCCCCGTGTCAAAGTACGCCAACTCCCTATCCGGGACAACCAGCTGCACCGTCCTGTCCTCTCTAGCCTGCAGCTGAACCTTTTCAAACGCCACGAGCGCCTTGACGGGATGATCAGGAGACGAGGTGGCCCGTCCAGCGTAGATCTGTACCAGTGCACCTCCTGCTCTGCCCCCAGTGTTGGAGACTCTGGCCGTGACTGTCCAGACACCGTCTTTCCTGACCACTTCATCCAACGCATACTGGAATGTTGTATATGACAGACCGTAACCAAAGGGAAAGTTGACCTTTTCTCGATCAAGTCGATCAAAGTGACGGTATCCCACAAAGACGCCCTCTTGATACGTGACCTTGAGTTGACCGTTGATGTACTCGCCGGGAAAGTTCCCATGTGCTGGACAATCCTCTAGACGTTTCGGAAAGGTAACTGGGAGTCTGCCCTCGGGGTTGACCGTTCCTGTGAGAACATCGGCGATGGAGTAGCCGCATTCTTGGCCGGGGAACCACGCTTGCAGCACTGCAGATACCTGATCAAGCCAAGGCATGGCTATGGCGACACCAGTCGAGTTCACGACAACGGTGTTCTTGTTCGCTGAAGAAACCGCCGAGACGAGAGCATCTTGCGTTCCCTCCCTGGGCAAGTTGAACGAGTTTTGATCCCGTCCTTCCGTCTCCCATTGGGGGTCATGGCCAGTGAAGACGATAGCATAGTCAGCAACCTGTGCTACCTCGACAGCTTCCCCTAGGAGATCAGCATCGTGGTCCGACTCGAGCGAGAAGCCAACCCGAACACCGCTCCGACCCTCTAGGATTGTCAAGCCAATCTTTGTCGGGGGGTCACTGCAGATACGCAGTCGGTACGTCTCCCCAGCGTTGAAGCTGTGTCGAAACTCGGGTTCAGGGGCAGCGAGGAAGAGCGATCCCATAGGATCAGAGCAGTTGGTCGTCTGCTCATAGACGAGATGGTCATCGACGAATACCCGCGTAGGTCCCAATCCCGAGCAAGCCATGTAATGAGTGCCCGTTTCCGACGGCGTAAAGTCTCCAACAATCTCTAGTCTTCTCCAGAGCGACTCTTGTGATCCCAGAGGTGAATACGCAGATGTTGGCTGTTGGTGAAGAGTCGACACGGCCTGGTCATCTTGGAAGAGCAGTCGAGTAAAGCCCGGTGTGCCGTCGAGACCGACCACAGAGCCGCACGGTCCGTCCCTGATGGCGGGGAGGAGACGTTCCCGGTGAGCTCCCTTGGCAAAAGTGAACTCTACCTCGTCCCCGAGGACTTCGTGGAGGGCATCCCAGGGGCTGACCTTGCGGTAGGCGTTGACGGCAGCGCTGCCGCCGCCGTGGGCCATGCCGTCCTTTGCGAAGCCGATCAGGGCAATCTTCTTTGCTCGGACCTTTTCCCTGGAAAGAGGGAGAAGGTTTCCCTCGTTCTTCAGCAGCACCATTCCCCGTGCTCCGGCCTCTCGGATCATGCTCCGCAGCTCGGGATTGTCCGTGTTCTGGCCAGCATCTGCGTTTTTCTCGACGGCCTTGAGTTTGAGGGCCCATTGAATGAGGGATTTAGCTCGTTCATCGACGGTGCTCTCTGCAAGTTCACCTCTCTTGATAGCCTCCAAGACGTCAGCCTCCTTGCGAAGTCGAGGAGGACCCGGCATCTCCAAGTCCAGACCAGCGTTGAGAGCACTCGCCACAGAGTTCGTGCCCCCCCAGTCACTCATGACGAGACCCTTCCACCCCCAATCTCCACGCAGCACATCATCCAACAGCCACTTGTGTTCATCGCAGTGCACCCCGTTGACGTGGTTATAGGCCGTCATGATAGCCCACGGATTCGCCTCCTTGACGGCAATCTCAAAAGGGCGCAGATAAATCTCACGCAGGGTCCTCTCGTCGATGGTCTCGTCAACAGTCGTCCGCTGCGTCTCCTGCTCATTCGCCACGAAATGCTTCACCGTCGCAGACACCCCCTGGCTCTGAAGACCTTGGACGACCCGCGACGAGAGCTTCCCCGCGAGGAGGGGATCCTCGCTGAAGCTCTCAAAGTTGCGCCCGCCGAGGGGGTGCCGGTGGATGCAGACTGTAGGGCCGAGCATGCAGTTGACGAGCTTGCCCTGTGCTTCCCTGGCGAGGGCGCGGCCGAAGCGCTCAGCCAGCGACGTGTCGAAGCTGGCGGCGAGGTTGCATGCTGCGGGGAAGCAGGCCGACTTGATGCTGAGGTCTGTGGCTGCTGAGCGGACCCCGTTTGGGCCGTCGGCCGTCTAAGGACGTGTCAACTTGGCAAATTAACAGAGGTTTGTGTGTTACCTTGATTGACGGGATGCCTTTTTCAGGGATGCCGACAGTTTCGGAAAAGTTCCTGCCGGCGAGAAGAGAGATCTCCGATCAGTTAGTATAGCCGGGGTTGATAGGGAATGAGCATCTACCTTCTCTTCTAGTGTCAGCGATCGGATGATGGCGTCAAGGTCGTGGTTGTGCTCCATCTTGCGGTACGTCGAGACCTTGAGACGTGACATTAGCACACTGACGCTCTAGAGCGGCTGCTTTATTATGCTGCTTGCTCGTGCCGATTTCGGTCTAGGCTGAGCATGAAGGGTGAGTGCCAGTCATGTCTGGATCCGAGGTGGGTTCGGAACTGGAACTCCACAGCCAGGCTTCTCGGTAGAGTTCGGTTAATGTCAATGCGACCTGGTGGGAAATCAAGCCATTGAGTCCACCTGTGTTGTTTAAACACTACGGAATATCGTGAAGTACAAGAAGATGCTGCTGTTGATATTGTTGATATTTAATAATAAGTGTTAAAGTTGGGCAAGTCTCGTCAAGCTGGGAGGTATAACTGTGTCCACTGTTATCGCAGCAGCAACCTGCCCTTACAGTCGCAAAAAGTATGATAAAGAGCTAACCACACCAAGCCTCTGGGACATATATCAACCTAGTTTCAGGCATTGATAAGCTACTCAGTTGCTCATGGCCCTACTTATGTGGTTTATACAGAACTCGCTGATTGTCTACCCTATATTAATTGTGGGATGGGAAAACGCACTAGCAACCCTCACTTAACATACCCCAATGGTACTTAGTCTCGGCTAATAGGACATCTCAGAGACAGATTCTCCCAGAGGTTTCGGATCGTTTATTCAGCCCCGGTCTGCTGCTCTCAACACGACCCGTCGAGGCATGGCCAGTCTGCTCTAGTCCGGGAATAATTACGTGCTATCTTGCACATGTACTAAATTAGATCTCAAATTCAGGCTAAATAAATCTCATTGCCACGTGGATCAGATCCAGAAAGATGACAACAATACCGGGTCAAAGTCTTTGTATGTGAGTCCTTTAATTAGCAGCCGAGTCATGCTGACAACCTGGAAATGATCGAATCAGACGGCCCCATTCTCGGAGCAGACCCAGTATCCAATCAGAACCTGTCCCGAACCTCGGAACCCCCCTGACCCAAGATCCCGCCCCAGACTCAAGAACCCCGTGTCATCCCCGTGGGGTCTCGTCAAGAGCATGTGGGGAAAGGGGACAATCTTGAATCCTTTGCTTTTTCCCTCTGCTTCATCTTGTCGGATATAAGTCCAACAGTCCTTTGTCTTGACATCTACCTCGTCTATAGCCTTGACCTCTTCACCTGACCGCATCCGCCTCCATGGGTTCGCCATCCGAGACGAAAGGGGCAGCTGCCGTTGTCGGCGCTGATCTCGCCGCGGTGAGTCTGACAATGACACCATTCATCTCGATGACCTACTGATGCATTCCAGGTCCTACCCGATGACCCCCGACCGTGGTATCGCGTCTCCCATCTCATCAGGCTCAATCTCCTCCTCCTGATCCCCCTCGTCTCCTCCGGCGCCATCGGCTACGACGGTGAGTCGACAAATCACACACGCCCAGTGCCCCTCTGACGTATCCAGGATCTATGATGAACGGCCTTCAGACCCTCCCCCAATGGCGCCAGTACTTTGACGAACCCCGGGGTGCCATCCTCGGCGCCATGAACTCGGTCTACCCCGCCGGCAAGGTCGTCGCCTTGTTCCTCGTCACATATGTCGCCGATCGATATGGTAGAAAGACAGCGATGGTGATTGGAGCCGTGGCATGTGTGGCCTTTGCCGTGATGCAGGCTGTGTCGCAGAACTTGCACACGTTTATCGCTGCGAGGGCCATCCTCGGCTTCTTTACCAGTTTCCTGGCGCAGCCGAGTCCTATCCTCATTACGGAATTGGCCTATCCGACACACAGGGGGAAGCTCACGGCGTTGTACAACACATCCTTTGTGAGTCCTACATCTCATTTTAAATCCTACTTGGACTAAATTGAAGCAGTATCTCGGTGGCATCATCGCTGCTTGGTGCACCTTTGGCACCTTCAAGATCAGCTCAACCTGGAGCTGGAGAATTCCGTCCCTTGTGCAGGGTGGCTTGCCCTTTCTCCAGCTTCTAGGCGTCTATTTCCTCCCCGAGTCACCCCGATGGCTCGTCGCCCACGGCCGGAGAGAAGAGGCCCGTAGGATCCTCATAGAGTACCATGCCGGCGGGGACTCCAACTCCCCCCTTGTGGAATTCGAGATGGCCGAGATTGAGGGTGCTCTGACGCACGAGGCCGATGGCATGTCTCAAAACTCGTGGCTCGACCTCGTGCGTACGCCGGCAAACCGAAAGCGAACTCTCATTGCGGTCATTGTGGGTTGGGGCGCCCAATGGAACGGCATCAACATTATTTCTTGTAAGATCCCAGGACACGGTCAAATTCGTATCTAATATTGGCTAGACTACCTGTTTCTCGTTCTAAACACCATTGGCATCACCGAGGCCAAGGAGCAGACGCTTATTAATGGCCTCTTGCAAATCTCCAACTGGCTTGCTGCCATCTTTGTAGGAGCCATGCTGGTCGACAGGCTTGGCCGCCGTACCTTGTTCCTGACGTCGACTGCCGGAATGCTCATCTGCTACATCATCTGGACTGGTCTCACGTCCCACTTTGTCACGACGCAGGATGAGACAACAGGGAGAGTCGTGCTCGGCTTTGTCTTCATCACATTCTTCTTCTACGCCATCGCCTGGGCGCCTCTTCTGCAGGCCTACGTGGTCGAGATCTATCCCTACACGCTCCGAGGACGCGGCCTGTCCATCATGTACGTGTCGACGTTTGTGGGCCTCGTGGTTGGGAACCAGGTCAATCCCATCGCCATGGGCAAGATTGGATGGAAGTACTATATTGTTTTCTGCTGCATCTTGGCTGTTCTCCTCGCTGCCATCTGGTTCCTCTTTCCGGAGACAAAGGGGCACACGCTCGAGGAGATCCAGGAGGTTTTCGAGGGGACGTCTGGTGCTGGCAAGTTGGTTGATGTGGAGGGAGGAGAGGTGGACAGGGATGGGAAGAAGAAGCAGGTTGATCAGGTTGAGATGGCATGAACGTGAGGCAGGGGAGCTATCAGATAAAGTCAGATGAATTGAATGGCTCGAATGCTTTGCGTGAGGCTGTCCGTGAGCATGCTTGAAATACTCAACCTGGTTATGATCACGGCCGTTTCTAGTACTGGAGCGTTAACAAGTGCAAAAATAACTCAACAGTTGAGATAACGTGCCTCTTATCTGCAGCAAGAGACCTTAGTAAGTTGAGATAACGACACAATATTCAGGAATGATGCAAACCGTCAAGCCAGAACGGAACTCATTAGCCGTGGAGCGTAAAGAGACGCTACTGTGTCGGAGCTAAATTACCATGCCGAAGCAGAGCTTACACGGCGCAAAAAGTAGCTCCGGTCTACTCCCACGTGCGTAGCCGAGTCTGCGATCTGGACCGTCCCGCCGTGTCGGCCAATTCAGCCAATTCAGATTGTGACAGCTCGTGTAGGCCAGGTCAGTGCATGAGAAGCTCCATGTAAAGATCCGACAAGTCATCTCTTGGCCGTTGATCCTGGTCCTTGCTGACTTGGTATGCTTCCTCGTCATGTTCATTTTCGGAGCAGTTTTAGCATCTTGCAGGATCTCGACCACGTCAGAGGCGCAAGACAAGATGCTCTACACTCTCCGGATACTGCATTACCAAGGCAATTTTTTTTAAAGAAAACTGGCCCGCGCAGACGAGCTTAATGTTGATGATAGGACGCCCTGGCAACGCTCTAAAGCTTTAATAGCTTTGAGTCCAGCCTTGATGGGATGAGGAAGTTGAGGAGTGTCAGATCCCCGCAGCTGCCGATTGTCAATGCCTTCTGTTCCAACAGTAGGCAATGATAACGAACGGCGTGGG
The DNA here is from genome assembly GCA_013618265.1 of Fusarium albidum. NCBI lineage: Eukaryota > Fungi > Ascomycota > Sordariomycetes > Hypocreales > Nectriaceae > Fusarium > Fusarium albidum. The sequence goes on from JABFEP010001385.1 coordinate 25,693, forward strand.
GATGAAGCGCGCGATGAAGCGAGAGAGCTGGGATGCAAGCTGGCTGATGATTTGGTTGGTGAGGGTGATGGAGAATGTCTTGCGAACACATTCGGGCCAAAGCCTCGTGTTCTTTGGCGTTGAAGTGTTCATCTCGCGCCAATGATGTTCAGGTTCAGGGCTGAGAAAGCGGGCTAACTACTTTTGGTAGCTACCCAGTGCCCCAGGGACATTTAGCACGGTACGTGATAGCCCACGTGGTGGGAACAGGTGAGATTTGTTACGGTTTGCCAGTTCATCCCCTATCGGCCTAGGCGCGCGTGCTCGAGATGGCGACCAGCGACCTCGACTTCAAATACACAGCTCTGCAGGACAAGGAGATCAGGGTGCTGGTTCTCGACGCAGGCAACGAGGAAGACGCCCTCTCTGGCGCCCTCGTCCCCGTCAAGCATGTCCCCGGCGAGCACATTAGCCGATACGAGGCCATGTCATACACCTGGGGCGACCAGTCCAACCCAGAGTACATACACCTGCGGCACCCCAAGCCGATCGGCCACGGCAAGACATGCATCTGCGAGAAGAAGTCGTCGGGGTCACTCGCCATCGGCCGCAACCTAGCCATGGCTCTACGGAACATCCGTCACGAGGAGAACAGCCGGATCTTCTGGGCCGACTCGATATGCATCAACCAGCAGGACCTCGACGAGCGGGCTTCTCAGGTCCAGCGGATGCGCGACATTTTCCAGTACTCGCAGCGCGTCATCGCGTGGCTCGGCCCGGCAGACGAGCACAGCCCTGTGGCCATCGGCATGCTGCGAGAGCTCGCCGACTGCGTCGACTTTACCAACGAGGAGGACGACATGCTGGACAACCGAATGAGCTTCAAGAAAGACAAGATGGACATGATCGTGGATCTGCATGACGGCACCCACGATTGGTCCAAGCCTCTGCCCTTTTCTGACAGGCAGTGGCGGGCATTGACATGCTTGATATCGCGGACATGGTTCCGTCGACTGTGGGTGCGCCAGGAGATCCTTCTGGCAGCCAAAAACACCATGCTCGTCGTCGGCGGCGAACGCATGCCGTGGGTGCATTTCATGAGCGCGATCGAGATAATTGCGCAAAAGAGGGAAGCAGTAGCCGACAGGGTCAACATCCACACGATGATCGAGTTCTCCAACATCCGCGGCTTCTCCTTCCTCCGACACCAGAGGGACTTTTTCACCCTTGTGGCTCTCACGCATGCCTGTGAGGTCACCGAGCCCAGGGATAGGGTGTTTGCCCTGCTTGGTCTCGCAGAGGGCGGCTTCACTAGCGAGATCGTCATCGACTACAGAAAGAACGTCAAGGACGTCCATCGCGATGCTCTGGTCAGAGCGTCGACGTACCATGAGAATCTCAAGATGCTGGCGCTGTGCGACTCGGCATCGGAGCCGACTTGGATCCCCGACCTGGAGCGGATACAGCACCAGCGGCCCATGATTGCCGGCCGCGCCGCCCTCTGCTCGGCCGAGAAGGCACATGCCTTCACAAAGGAGCAATTGCTGCTGCAGGGAGTCCGCTGCGACTACATCACCGAGCTGGTCGGGCCCCAGGACTCCCAAGAACAGCTCGGAGCTACGGTGCTAGAGGCAGCACGTCGCTTTCTAGGCCACGACCCAGAGACTTGGGAGTTCCAAAAGGTCCAGCAATTCTCCCTCATGCTGCATGTACACGACTTCTACATCCATCCTCCGTACATTAACAAGACGCAAAAGCTGTTGGCGGAGAGAATCGCCTCCCACAGCGAGACGCTCGGTGCGCAGCTCGCATACTTGACCTACTTTATGCATAACCGCTCCATATACCTGACAAAGATGGGCTACATCGTGCTGGGGCCACGGGACTGTCAGCCTGGCGACCCCGTCGTCGTCTTTCTCGGCTGCCATCTCCCCATGGTGCTTCGGCCGATAGAGGACGGCGAGTACAAGCTGAGGGGGCCGTGTTCTCACCCGGCGCTCTTATCCAGCGAGGCATTCCTCGGCGAGATGCCAAAGGGCTGGCGGCTGCGGTACGTCAAACGTGTGGGAGATCCTCTCTTTGAGAGTCCAGAAGGGGAGCGGCAGCACATAGACCCGCGGCTGGATGACATTCCTGTCCCGGAAGAGTGGGAGCTCCGCTGGAGAGATAACGGTACCCCGTTTTGGTATATTGCAAAGGAGGATCGATGGACCGACTTTGACCCGAGACTTGCGCTGGATGGCCTGAGGGAGAGGGGGGTCAAGGTGGACGATTACATCTTGCGGTAGTTAGCCGGCAAAGATATAATAACTGACCAGTATTCTGTGCCTGTAGACGCGGACCGAGTCGGGCCTTTGCCAACAGGCTCATGTCCCTCACTCTGCCTCCCACCTGACTCCCACTTTCACCCCCGATCTACACAAGATATTGCCCCTTACGGCAATCCACCCGCTTACCAATGACCTTCTTCTCCCCCGGAACCCAAATCTAAAGCCGACATGTAAAGTTCGGCACTTTCTACCCCGGATTTTAGCGTCAGGCCTTTCCCCGCCTCGGCTCTGATTTTGAACCCCGTGAGTCCCCGCTATGATCCCTACAAAGACGGGGAAACACATCTGGGGAATTTCTCCCAGGCATAAATACATCGTCGACCCTTCGCTTGTCTCGATCAGCAGCAAGAACCCCATCGTCAACATCATGGAAACAGCTCATGACACCCGCCGGTCCTCCCAGACAAAGGAGATGCCCAACTTTGCGCACGTCGACGGCGTCATGGAGGCCGAAAAGTCTGTCCCTATGGACGAGGAGAGAGACTACACCGGGGCGGCTAAGAAGACGGATCCCGAAGAGATTCGTCTGGTGAGGAAACTCGACATCTGGATCATGGTGAGTTTCCCATGGCTTAGTTGAAACCTCTGCTAATTAATAGCCCTGCCTCTGCCTCATGTACTTTCTCAACTACGTCGACCGGAATGCCGTCGCCCAGGCGCGGCTGAACGACCTGGAAGAAGACCTCAACATGTCTGGCACGGAATTCAACACCACGGTGTCCATGTACGTTGTCGACACCAGACAAGAAATCCTGACTGACCATGCAGCCTATTTGTCGGCTACGTCCTGATGCAGGTCCCGAGCAACATGTTGATCACAAAGGTCCGCCCAGGAATCTACATGAGCTCCTGGATGCTCGTCTGGGCAGCCGTCTCGGGTGCGTCTACAGAGCATCATGACTTGAAGTTGAGAAACTGACGCACGCCCAGGCTGCACGGCACTTGTCAAGGATTACAAGGGTCTTTTAGTGTGTCGCTTCTTCCTTGGCATCACCGAGGCGCCGGCAAGTCATCTCTTGGCTGGTGATCCTGGTCCCTGCTGACTTGACAACAGTTCTATCCGGGGGCAACCTACATTTTGTCGACTTTCTACACCCGTAAAGGTAAGGGAAAGAAATACGTCGAGTCTAAAATCATGTACTGACGTCCTTGTAGAGGTCTCCGCTCGCATCGCCCTGCTGTACTGTGCCCAGATCCTCGCCACTGGCTTCTCCGGCCTCATCGCGGCTGGCATCTTTGCGGGCATGGACGGCCTCTCTGGCCTCGCAGGCTGGCGATGGTTAGTTAATAAATCCACTCATGTGATCAAGCACGACTGACCTCAAAGGCTCTTCATCGTCGAAGGCGCCGCCACCGCACTCATCTCCATCGTCGGCTTCTTCCTCCTCCCCAACACACCGCTCACCACGTACTGGCTCAACGAGCGCGAGAAGCAGCTCGCCCACTCCCGCATGGAGAAGGACAAGCTGTCTGATAGCCAGGAAGGCGAGGCGTCATCGTGGCAGGGTCTCAAGCAGGCTTGCTCCGACAAGAGGACCTGGCTGTTCTGTCTGATGCAGAATTTTCATCTCTCAGCGTGCTCATTCAACTCCTTCTTCCCTACGTGAGTACACAAGCTGTTGACCCACAGAGGCCAAGCTCACATGTGCACTCTAGCGTCGTCAAGACTCTCGGCTTCAACACCACCATCACTCTCGTCATGACGTGTCCGCCATTCATCTTTGCCGGTGCTGCAGGAATTTACTTTGGCTGGAGCTCAGGCCGCTTTCACGAGCGAACATGGCATATTACAGTCGGTCTGGGCATCGCCGTCGCGGGCTTCGTCCTCGCCGCGTGTACCATGAACACTGCTGCGCGCTACGTCGCGTGCTTCATCTTCCCCATGGGTGCATACGCCGTCAACTCGGTCATCATCGGGTGGGCGTCGTCCACGCTGTCGCAGACAAAGGAGAAGAAGGCCGTTGTGCTGGCCATGACCAACGTCGGCGGACAGGTGAGGGTTTTCCGGCGTAAAGGGATATTTTGCTAATGAGTTTCTAGATTGGTTATATCTACGGTGCTTATCTCTGGCCCAAGAGCGATAGTCCGCGGTATGGCATTGGGTTTGGAGCTTCGGCGGGTTTTGCCCTCTGCGCGATTCTCTGCGCGTGGATGATCCGTATCTTGTTGATTCGAGAGAACAGGAGGATCCGGGCTTCTACATCGGAGCAGGTCAACCTTTACGGATACTAGGTGCCGTTGGTTAATAAGTGGGAGAGACCTTGGTGAAGGTGGCTCCCAGCTTTGGCAAGTTCGACCAATCGCTATATAAAGGCACCGTCAGGCGTGGATGGAGGGTACGGATGTGTAGAGGGTGGAATAGAAGTATTAACGCTATAATTAGCTATAGAATGGAGACAATGAAGCCATCACTCGTTCTCCGTTATGATGACAAGTCCACGATCCTCGACACAGCGTCTCCTGGTCTCGTCTGGGTTGAATAGGGGCTCGTCCCCAGTGCAACTAAACTATCAAATAGTATATGCAAAGAGCTGAATCGCTGCGATATCTGACAATCATTTACTTCTACCGGAAAGACCTTATTCCACATGCGGTGGAAGCCAAGTCTCCCAATAAGTACCGAGAAGACTAGATATGCCATTCAGCAGCCATCTCCCAAGGTCCCCGAGACACCAGAACGCGCGGAAACGATGCAGCAGCACAGCATAGTGCGCCAGGATAATCAGCGCCTCTGGAATCTGCTTATCCAGCAGAGTGATAAACCGCAGCGGTATCAGATTCGACCAAGCCAGCAACGCGTGTACCCCCCAGCTACTTGGACCCTGCAGCCGCTGCAGCACAAAGTCAAGAGCATTTGTCGCGTCCTCACACGCCTGGACCGAGTCCCCGTTGAGTTCGGATGCGCTGAGCATCGTCGCCAGTAGAGCAGACGACTCGGACGGCGCATGGTTCTCCTGCTGGCTGTCCTCGATGGCAGCGACAAGCCACTTGTTGATGGAGGCGTCCATAAAGCTCGGACAGGCCCTGTCGCCCATGATGCGTGCTCCGCGGTGAAGATGAAAGTATTCGATCGTGTGACGCAGCGTCGTGTGAAACTCCTGCTCTGGCACTCCGGTGACGGTCTCGGCGAGGTAGTGCAGGGCTAGGAGCGATGCGAAGAAGAACTGCGCCGTGGCGTTTCCGTTGGACGTGTCGTCGAGGGCCCTGTTGAAGCCGCGGAGGGCACGATGTCGGAGATGCGCTGCAGTCTGCGTGTACGAGTGTGAAGATCCTTCGTCGACGGTGCGTAGATGCATTGCCGATAGGGCGAGCAGCTGGTTCATGAGGTACGGTGTCTTTAGGGCAGATGTGACGTAGCTGTCGGCGAGAGGCTTCAGCTGCTGCGTCACCATCATCCACTCCATCATGTGTTCCTGCACATGGTAGAGAAGATTGAGGTGCTCAAATGTGAAGAGGTGGTCTTGCTCGATGGAGTGCAGGTCTGGAGATTCTGCAACGGGCGACTCCCTGGAGGTTGACGCCGTCTGGAGCCAATCCGAAGTCGTGAGCGCGGTTTCGTACGGACTAGAGCCCGTCTTTGCCTTCTTGGGGGGCGCATAGCGGCAGGTTCGCTCTGATATCTGGCAGTTGCCGCATCTCGGGCGCTTCTCGTCGCATTTCATGTGCCGCTGCTTGCAGATGGCGCAGCCGTTGCGAGACTTGCGGTGGCCCTGACGTGGCTTTCGGGGCTGCATGCTGAGATGCAGAGATACGAGGAAGGGATGAATCCGAGGGTGGAAAGGTAGGAGACAGGAATCCGAGGGAAGAAAGGTAAGAGAAAAGGTAGAAGAAAGGAAGGGAGAGCCAGCGTCTGACTTCTTGTTTTGGAACTTTTACGCGGACTCTGGTCCGAGTCATGGGGATGCCGGTACTAGGCCGAGTTTGGAATTTTTACGAGAATATTTTCTATTTTGAAAGTGTTCGTGGCCCGTGTGCTTCAGTGGATCTAGAGGGAGACCGGATCTTGAATCCTTGATCGCTGTCTCCTGGCTCGGCCATTTCCCATCATGACGGAAAATGTTCTGTCCCTGCAAACCGAATCAACTCCCGGACAGGGTTCAATCCGAGGAACACTCTCCACCAGATGCGTGTCTACGTAAGTTTATGTTTACAGTAAGGGCTGGAATCCGAGATGCTATTCAGGGCCATCCGCTGTAGGGACTGATATAAAATTGTTCAATTCCTAGCTCTTTCCCATCATCCTTCACTTCAACATTCCTTTCACTTTCTTAACAAACTTAAGACTGCCTTCTCTAAACAAACGCCTTTCTTTCAACTACAGTCAGTTCCCATAACTACAGCCGTCCCCTCGACTCTCTTTCTCCGACGTCTCATCATCTACAACAAAACACCATGGACATGTCGCATCTCATCCCCAGGGCAGACCTTCTCCCGTACAAAGACGACTTTTACCTGTGGAGCTACATCCCCTCGATGCCCGCCGCCGTCATATTCACCATCATCTTCCTCCTACTGTCCTTGGCACACACATGGAAGATGGTCCGTCGCCGACTATGGTTCTGCATCCCATTCACCATCGGCGGATACAGTGAGTCAACATCAACCCTCCCGTTTCTATTCTAATAGGCAAAAAGTGGAAGTCGTCGGCTTCATCGGCCGAATCGCGTCTCACAACGCCACCGACAGTCTCATGCCGTACATCATCCAATCCATCTTCCTCCTCATCCCGCCCTCGCTATTCGCCGCATCCATCTACATGACCCTCGGACGAATCATCCGCGGCCTCGGAAAAAAGGCAGAGGCGTGCTCGCTAATCCGAGTAAAGTGGTTGACCACTCTCTTCGTCGTGGGGGACACCTTTTCCTTCTTGATCCAGAGCACGGGCGCGGGTCTCATGTCGGCTGGCGATAATGCAGAGATGGGAGAGAACATTGTCGTCGGGGGTCTGATTTTCCAGATCCTCTTCTTTGGACTCTTTGTTTTCGCGGCAGCTACTTTTCATCTGAGATATCGTCGGGTGAGCCCTGCCGGGAGGACTCTGACGACCGCTGTGGACTGGGAGAAGATGATGGTCATGCTGTATGCCACTTCGGCCATGATCCTCGTTCGCTGCACCTTTCGCATCATAGAGTATGTCATGGGTGCGGATGCGTATCCTCTCAAGCACGAGTGGACTCTTTACATCTTTGATGCCGTGTTGATGGCCATCACAATGGGTGTCTTTTACGTCTGGTACCCTTCGCAGATTCAGGAGTTTGAGGCTCTCAAAGAGACGGACTCTGTTGGCCTTGCGTACCGCGAGGAGCCTCGGGAGCGAGACTAGATGGGATGCTCGTTTAATTGAGTGGAACTGCGAGAGACTGGTCAACGAGACACAACTTGCTCATGTCTGGGCCTGGATATTGATCTGGGCGTGAATTTATAGCTAAAATCATAGATCAATATAACACCTAAACTTCCTCAACAACCCCCCTCAGCGCATCCAACTCGGCACGATGCCACTCGCGCACCTTTCCCTGCCATTTCCCTCCACCGCCTCCACCCTTGATATCCTTGACAGCACCCTTGACATTGCCCGCCATGGCATCAACAGCGTCTTTATCTCCTACGATAATCACCGGCCCAAACTTGTTCACCTCCCCCAGAGCAAAAACAATAACCAAGCCCGTCCCTTGAATAACCTCTCTCGTCTCCCCTATAACCTTGTTGATGAAATCCATCCCCCCATTAGCACGATACACCCACGCATTCTTCCCTTTTCGTATGACCTCCTTGACGCGCTCGCTCTCATACTGGGCAATCTCGAGCATGAGCTTCTTCTCTCCCCGCCGCAGCTCCGTGACCGAGTCGGAAAGGCTCGACACCTTGGCGAATACTTCGTCGGGAGCACCGTTGGATGACGTGAGTCTTGCGATGGAGCTGATGGCGGCGACTGAGGCGCTGGCGTGGGCGATGGCTCTGTCGCCGGCCGTGAAGGAGAGGCGGCAGTTTTTGCCGTGGACGGATTTCGTGGTGCCTAGGAGGATGAGGCCGATGTGGGATGTCTGCGATAGATGGGTGCCGCAGCAGCTGTAGTGTGTCAGCACGTAGGAACCAGAGAGTAGAAGACGCACGTATTCTTGTCCATATCCCCAATGTGGATGACGCGAATAACACCGTCCGACTTGTCGTAGTCGTCAGGAAGGTTATCGTGCTCGGCATCATGTGGAGTTTCGACCTTGATGGAGAGGTTATCCCGGATAGTCTCGCTACAAAGTCTTTGGATAGCCTGCATCTCCTCCTCGGTTGGTTTACGCGGCAGATCAACATAGTTCATGCCACCATCTGTGGCCATGCCCCAGCCGAGGGTGTCGAGACCATGGTTGTTCTCCATTATCGCCGAGAGGAGATGCTGGCCTGTATGCTGCTGCATGTGATCCCATCGGCGTGTCCAGTCAACCTCTTGACGAACAGGGTCACCTGGGGACAGAGCCCGAGGAGAGTACAAGATGCATCGCAGGCCTTGTCTTTCAGCCTTTTCGATAGGAATCGGCGTCTGATCGGGGCCCGACAGTGGTGTGATTGTTCCGTGGTCCGAGGGTTGACCGCCGCCTGAATAAATGTTAGTGAATCATGACACGGAGAAACTGAGGGAAGTATACCTTCGGGAAACAGGACCGAGTCGGCGCATTCAATCAGCCACTCATCTGCCTTGGAGCTTTTATTATCTCCCGCGGGCGTCGCCTTGACGCATGAAATGACCTCGGTGTCGAGGCTTCTGAGATATGAATCCCGCTGGCAGGCCAGTGCACCGACGACGCGGCCAGTCTTGACGCTGGCTGTTTGGGTCATTGGGATGGTGTCTGGATGATTATTGAGAGACGTTTCTAGAGACAAGGAATAGCGATAAGAAGTTTTCCAGCTGACTAAGACAACAAGGGCTATCAAGTTGACCGACAGCGACGGGCGTCAAAAGCCGATTCATGCTTCTCGTCTCGTGAATGCTCTTTCATGGATCCTTTACATTATTCCCTCACCGCATATACCACTTGCAGGTACCCCCCCCCCCACCAGTGAATTCCAACCCCCGAGCATTGAGTCACCCCCAGGGCTGCGGTCAATTCAAGTTCAAGCAGGATTTTCAGCAACTTGAGTCGGTAAGGGGCAGGTTTGAACTTGAATAGGGTTTCTTGAATTGAATTGAAATAATTTAATTGAAAATCACGTTGTCTTT